>JBBDGP010002821.1:0-90000 GCA_037952835.1 Lithobates septentrionalis
CTTTAGCTTCCTGTTACCTGGAAGTAAATGTAGCGGTACCCCCATAGGGGCTGCTGAATGTTGTGGTCCACCTGTCACCCTGCCCAGCCTGGCATTTACTTCCCAAACACCTTGGAGACAATGAACAGTCCATGTGCTTGTTTTTTGTATTTTTATTGAGGGATTTGAACTTGGACAAGGGATGGGAATATATGGGATGACCAGAAGAACGAACAATTGGTTGATTGTATTTCAGTCAGTTGGGACAACTATATACACTTTACAGCTCCAGTCTCCTCCAGCACAAAACTTGCTTGCAGACTGTTTTTCTCTCTCTCTCTCTCTCTCTCACAACACTTCACTTCCAGGCACAGCTAGCACATGGTTAGGCCCAACACTGACTCAGTCAGGCCCTAGAAATTACCATTTGCAGGCAGGGACCCCAGGTCCCCTTTTAGTGTAGCAAAAATAGAATAGGAAAATCCTTAATGCTAGCTGTCCTAAGGTGGACCACTGCTCCCAGCAATCCCTCTTCAGGCCCTGCCAGCCCTCTTGGCTGCATCTGCCCGACTCCACTGCCCGTGACATTGCAATCCTCACTGGCTCCACACCCAGCTCTGACTGCTTCCTCTCAGTCCTCTCTGGCATGCTTCTCCAGTACTCCCGATAGCACATGTCACTCACCAGCCCTCCTGGCTGCAAACCGGTGGTTCCCTCCTGAAGACTTGCCCGGCAGTACTAGCTCCTGCTGTCCTCTCTGACTCCTCTCTGTGCCTCCTGTTCAGATCCTTCATGTGTTCTTGAAGGGATCCGTCCTGCAACCGAGACCCAGGCCCAAGGTCACCCCCCCTTGGGGAACGCCCTCAAATTCCCCAACAGCCTAGCACTCCATCCTCAGTTCTTCCACCCGACAACTCCTCCCCAGCTGAGCTGACCCTGGGTATATCAAGGCGGCCTGCCCCCTGCCAATCCTAGTTGAGAATTGGTCAGGGCTCCCTGAGACACCTTAGACAGCTCCACCTCTCTTCTAGAATCCTCTAGAAGCCAGAGGGAGGTAACTGAGAAGTGATGCTATCTGTGAGTCACCAGCCTACTCTGAGCCACTCCCAGCCCACACAGATCAAAACAAACAGGCCTAGCTTCTGACTAAGTCTGCCTAAATTCACCTGTACCCACCAGAAATCTATCTCTAGCACCTACCTAGGTAGAGAGTGCCACATAAAGGTAAAAATGTACAGTATAATGCGGATAAAGACAGAGATACCACTCCAATGCTACAAGGCTACAAAGACATGAATATCATTTGACATGAGCTTTAAATATTTTTCATATAAAATTCCTAGAGAAAAGAGGCTTGATTGTTGTGTGTATGAATTATGTACCTGTGTATAAGTGGATGTTCTTCAGCCCCTGGAAAAACTGCAACAAAACTATATGTCCCAAACAAGGGGGGGGACCAAGAAAAGAATGGGGCTTACTGAAGAGCAAAATACGTGAAATTTTTGGTCAGTCAATAATTTTTTAGAGTGGTACAAAATTCAAAACACATTGATAAAAGAGTTAACCTTTACGCTAAACTGCCCTAATTGCAAGTTCATCTGGACGTCCAGATGAAGCTACACACCTTGTCAATGTGAAACGCGACAACGTCACTTCCGCTCGGACGTCACGGCGTGTTAAGCAATAGAAGAGGAGGAAGAAAACATTTATTATTCTTTATGATATACAATAAAATATTTAGAGAATGTATAAAATATTAAAGAAATAGAGTTTTTTAATTAAAATTTACATGTCCTTTGAGAGCAGAATTGTGATCATTTTTAAACTCCAACTTAATTTTCAGTTTAAATAAACTAAATACATCTCAGAGGCATCAAAAGGCTCCAAAATATTACATTTTGTTCTCTTCAGAAAGCAGCCATAGCTTGTGTAGAAAAGCCTGTCCCCTGCCAGCATGTTGCATAGAGGGACTCTTGCTGTTAGGAACATTGTACCAGCAGTCAGAGTAATGCCGGCACAAGCACCACAGATACTTATGCCAAGCTGACTATTTCAGCCTGAGCTCTGCATATGATCATTGCTAAATGGTCTTTCAGTCTTCTCTCCTGTGATTCTTGTTTCTGAAACTTATGCTGACCTTGTTATTGACCCGGCTTCCCCCTGACCTGATTATCCTTGTCTGCTTGCTGTTCATCTGCGTTAATGACTTCAGCCTGGGCTTCTGACCAAAATTCTGCTTATCCACCTGGTACCTCAATGCTTGCTCATTTCCAGCCTCTGCTTATTCTTGCCGCTGACCCTCCTTTCAATTTGTTGCCTTCTTGCTCAGCTGCCACTGGACCTGGCTTGTGACATGACTCCACTCAAGTGGACTTCATGTATCTATGTTGTACCACTGTGCCCCTTCTCATCTGATACTAACACTCCCAAATTCCAGTCTTTATTGTCTGGATGCTAGAGCTTGTGCTCTTCCATCACCACGCAGAGCCTGATGCAGTTTCCAGGGCTGCTAGGATCAGAACTGTGCAAGAGGCCACCCTCGTCATCTCAAGATTCTCATACATGTACTTGCTCTCTGTGTGTGGAAGCAGTGGTCTCTCTGCAGACGTCCACCATCTCCCACCTAATTTGTAGGAAGGTGCAGCAAGGTCTCATATCTTCCCACTAGATAGCAACAATGGTGTCCCTAGGGGGGCCAGAGGGGGCCCTGACCCCCCAACATTATGCTGTGCCCCACCATGTGCCCCCCAATTAAAAAAAACATTTTTTTTTTTTACAAAAAGGCAATGTCTAAGAGGGAGAGAGTCCCCAGTCAGCTCCTGCGGGTGATTCCTCCCCCCTCCCTCTGCTCGCTGACACTGCATAATGCGAGCGCTCACACAACCACAGCTGCCCGATCTGCTCCTTCCCCTGCATCCTCATTGGCAAGGAGAAGAACGAGTTGCAGGAAGGACTCCACCAGGACTCTTACTTACTGAAAAAACAGACTGATTTCTCCCGTCCTTAGGACAGGAGAAGTGGCCTGTAAATTCCAAGAGATGCCAGACCAGCGCTGTCAATAGCAGGAGCAGGACAGCAAGAGGAGGCTGGGGA
This sequence comes from Lithobates septentrionalis, assembly GCA_037952835.1. Lineage (NCBI taxonomy): Eukaryota > Metazoa > Chordata > Amphibia > Anura > Ranidae > Lithobates > Lithobates septentrionalis. Next base: position 3,073 of record JBBDGP010002821.1, read on the forward strand.
ACCCCACAGTGGCAGAACACCAGGGCCCGGTGGCAAGACAACCTTTGCAACCCTGATAGTTCTCCCATTGCCTTGGACCCTTATATTTTCTTGGTATGCTGGTGACATATATCTCTTGTTTTCTTCCACCCTGGGGGGGGCCCAATACAGTAGGAAGGGAGCTCACTGCAGAACATGTGAAGGGGCCCATTGTTGGATTGTAGTAAAGGGCCCCAGGATTTTATAGTTGCCCCCCTACTTTTGTCCCTGTCCCCCCATGTTCCCCCCCTAAATATGAAAGCTGGAGACGCCACTGGATAGCAATCCCTGCTAGTTATATACATGGTAAAGCGAGTAAGCTGGGGATTGGGAAGAATTGCGGGTGCAGTGGAAGAAATAGGTTTAGCCTCAGACTGTTTGGCCTCCATAGGATTTATGAGGTCTACTGTCGAGAAAGTGATGTGACCCTCCTGCATTAAGTATTCCCTGGATGGGAAATACCTGAAGATGTGGTACTGCCCCTGGGAGCAGTATGGGTAGTGGAGTAACACCTTGCTAATCACTAAAGAAGTGCTAAAGAACTATGATCTTATGTGCACTAGAGTTGTTGCCTATTTTACTATATGCACTTAAATCTGCCATTAACTGTTCTAACTTCTAAGAAGTTTTTGTAAAAGTTCAAAATAACTACCAACTTGTGCCTGACTCCTTTCAAGTCTCAAGCCTGGATGGCAAGTGGGACTGTGGGACCAGGAGCTAGATCAGTCTATGTTGCCCAAGTAGTCACATGGCACACTTGGTGGATTTCTTGTTTGTTTTACTAAGGATAAAATGTGGGTATGGGATTGTTTATATGGAGGGTTTCTATTTATTTATTTATTAATTGATTGATTTCTTTTTCTATTGGATGAACTAGATGGACTTTTTTAACCTATGTAATTATGCATCCATGTAACTTTAACCTCTTTTTCAGTCACTTCCTGTTTACTTGCGTCGGAATTTGCTGAGCATCATTGGTCTGGACTGGCTTCATGATAGTGACAATGGTAGACCATGCCTAAGAAATACACTATATTGTCAAAAGTATTGGGATGCCTGCCTTTACACCCACATGAACTTTAATGGCATCCCAGTCTTAGTCTGTAGGGTTCAATATTGAGTTGGCCCACCCTTTGCAGCTATAACAGCTTCAACTCTTCTGGGAAGGCTGTCCACAAGGTTTAGGAGTGTGTCTATGGAAATGTTTGACCATTCTTCCAGAAGCACATTTGTGAGGTCAGGCACTAATGTTGGGCGAGAAGGCCTGGTTTGCAGTCTCTGCACTAAAACATCCAAAGGTGTCATATCGGGTTGAGGTTAGGACTCTGTGCAGGCCAGTCAAGTTCCTCCAACTCAAACTCGCTCATCCATGTCTTTATAGACCTTGCTTTGTGCACTGGTCCCAATCATTTGGTGGAGGAGGGATTATGGTGTGGGGTTGTTTTTCAGGGGTTGGGCTTGGCCCCTTAGTTCCAGTGAAGGGAACTCTTAAGGCGTCAGCATACCAATACATTTTGGACAATTTTATGCTCCCAACTTTGTGGGAACAGTTTGGTATGGCCCCTTCCTGTTCCAACATGACTGTGCACCAGTGCACAAAGCAAGGTCCATAAAGACATGGATGAGCTCATCCAACATCAGTGCCTGACCTCACAAATGCACTTCTGGAAGAATGGTCAAACATTCTCATAGACACACTCCTAAACCTTGTGGACAGCCTTCCCAGAAGAGTTAAAGCTGTTATAGCTGCAAAGGGTGGTCCAACTCAATATTGAACCCTACGGACTAAGACTGGGATGCCATTAAAGGTCATGTGTGTGTAAAGGCAGGTGTCCCAATACTTTTGACAATACAATGTATGTGTCAGCAAGGCTGCTTGTATTCTCCACCTTGCTAATTATGAGGTTGACAATGCATGAGTACAATTAGAAACAAGAAAGGAGTTGGACCATTCTGCAAGAAACACTTAATGAAAGCTTTAGATTTAAAGAGGTTGAAAAGCTTTGAAATTACTTTAACATGTTAATGAGTATACAGGATTATAGAAATTGGATCAATATCTACTTTAAGCATGACTAACTATATAAAATGATATAAGTAACTATATAAAAACTATATAAACTGAAAATTATTTGTCAAGTTTATTGTGAAGAAAATAAGTTATGAAGCTGTCACTTTATTAGAAATGATGGAGACGTCTGAAGGACCCAATTCTTGGACTTGTGGCTCCCCAGTCACTGTATCTCCTGTACTCTCCAGGTCTCAGGTAATACTGATGTCCCCTGTAGTTGGGTTCCTCATCAAACATCCAATAGCCATCTTGGACATGGACAGAGTGGATGTCATGGTAGCGGTATCTCTCATAGACATGAGGACAATCTTCAGTGAACTCTATCATCTGACCTCTTCTCTCTCGTAGATCTTGATTCTGAAGGAACCTTGGTGCTATTAAAATAAGTTACACCATAATAAAGCAAAAAGGAGTATTACAAACAAATGGCAAGTGGTCATATATATTTTTATTATGGAAATATATTTAATAAAGAGTACACGGGTTTAGTGATACCTGGGGGCTCAGACGCACAGATCTAATGGAGTCATTGTAGCCCATCCATTGCTGGAAGTCACGATACTCTCCTCTATGGAGGAAGTACTGGTGTCCTCTGTAATGAGGATGCTCATACAGGATCCAGTTCCCACTTTCTACACGGATGGAGTTGCAGCCTCTGAAGTATAAAGACAGGTCAGAACTTTCAGAGCTACACTCATAGGAGCGACCCTGGAAGTTTCTGTCCTCGTAGAAGATGATCTGCAAAGAAAATGGCAAATTCACTGTGAAAACTGTGTGCAACTTAGAGAATGTTTTACCATTTCTAGTCTTTAGAATAGTTAGTGTTTTGGACTTGTTTTTTTGTGTCCCTTCATTAAAACACCTACTGCAACTCTTACTTAGTAAAGCCGGCCATAGATGGATCAAAATTCTACTGGCTTAGCAGGGACCAGCTCAATTTTGATCCACCTTTGAGCAGGCTGGTTGAACAGAAGTCATTTTCTCTATCAACTTCAAGTTCTGCTTTAAATCTCAACTTCTTTTTAATGTCCCCCAGGCAGTGGTAGAAAAAATGAAAGAATTAGGATCCGGCTGCAATACTCACCTTCAGTTTGGAGTTGTCCCCATGCAGTAGTTCTTTTTTTTTTGTCACAAGATGTCTTCAGTCTTTTGGGTTCAATGATACCCAATAACTGGTCAATGATGGGCACACAACCAGACTGATATCTTAATATGTATTATTATATTTCCTATAACAATGTTGATAGGTGCTTACCTTTCCCATGTTGCTGGATGTGTACTCCAATGCTGTACTAGTGACTGGCAGTGAGAGCACAGGCTTATATACATCCCCAACTGCCCACACCCTCATCTGCTGACACCATTCACAGCATGCACAATGAATATATGTTTCCCTTTACTGTGTCAATTCTTTTCTTTTAGGTGTTTCTTTACAATTATTGTGTTTTTTTTGCTTGCATTAGTGTTAAAATTGTTTATCCGAGCAAAAATAAAAAATGTGTACTAATCTGTCATGAGAATGGACCTCTTTGTATGTGTTTTGTATGTGTACATGTGTGAATGTGTAGTATTACTATATATATATATATATATATATATATATATATATATATATATATATATGTATATATATATATATATATATATATATATATATACAGTATCTCACAAAAGTGAGTACACCCCTCACATTTTTGTAAATATTTTATTCTATCTTTTCATGTGACAACACTGAAGAAATGACACTTTTCCTACAATGTAAAGTAGTGAGTGTACAGCTTGTATAACAGTGTACATTTTCTGCCCCTTCAAAATAACTCAACACACAGCCATTAATGTCTAAACCGCTGGCAACAAAAGTGAGTACACTCCTAAGTTAAAATGTACAAACTGGGCCCAATCAGCCATTTTCCCTCCCTGATGTCATGTGACTTGTCTCAGGTGTAAATGGGGAGCAGGTGTGTTAAATTTGGTGTTATCACTCTCACTCTCTCATACTGGTCACTGGAAGTTCAACATGGCACCTCATGGCAAAGAACTCTCTGAGGATTTGAAAAAAAAGAATTGTTGCTCTCCATAAAGATGGCCTAGGCTATAAGAAGATTGCCAAGACCCTGAAACTGAGCTGTAGCACAGTACCCAAGACCATACAGTAGTTTAACAGGACAGGTTCCACTCAGAACAGGCCTCGCCATGGTTGACCAAAGAAGTTGAGTGCACATGCTCAGCGTGGTTGTCGTTGGGAAATAGATGTACAGTATGAGTGCTGCCAGCATTGCTGCAGAGGTTGAAGGGGTGGGAGGGGTCAGCCTGTCAGTGCTCGGACCATACACCGCACACTGCATCAAATTGGCCTCCATGGCTAAGCGGCAGTGGGAGAAAGGAGAGACAATACAGTAAGTAGACCAACACGGTCAGGGACTTACAAGAAGAAAGACTGCCACCTGTAGCAAATCTCTCTGGAAGACAGCGTTGTGCTTAAATCTTTCATTAACCTTGCCCTGGGAGATCTCTGGAGCAGTCGGGCAGGCTGGTGGAAAGGCAGCTGGGTAAATTGGTGAAGAGTGAGTCAGGTAGACTGGATAAAAGGCAGCCGGGTGGGCTGGTGAAGAAGCAGACAGGTGGGCTGGCATTACCTGCAGTTGGTAGAGCTGGCACTAGTGTCTACAAGGGAGTTGGATGTACTCCGGGATGCAGTCTACAACACTTTGTGCTACTTTCTAAAGGACTGAGAGTTTCTAGTCCTTAAAGTAGTTGTAAAGGCAGAAGGTTTTTTCTCTTCATGGATTCTATCCATGAAAAGAAAAAGCCTTCTGTGTGTCGCAGCCCCCCCATCAGTCCCCCTAACGATCACATGAGGTCCATCTCTGTCCAGCGATGTCCACGAGTGTCTCAGCCGTCCAAGATTCTGCCTCCTGATTAGATGAGACACAGCAGCGGTACCAGTGGCTCCTGCTGCTCTCAATCAAAGTCAGCTAGCTAATCAGGGAAGAGAGGGGGCAGGGACGGTTCGGGGATCCATGTCTGAATGGACACAGGGAGCTGTGATCCGGCTTGGGTGCCCCCATAGCAAGCTGCTTGCAGTGGGGGCACTGAACAGGTGGGAGGTGCCAGGATCACAGAAGAGGGAAGAAGAGAAGGATCGGGGCTGCTCTGTGAAAACCATTACACAGAGCAGGTAAGTATAACATGTTTGTTATTTTTATAGCAAAAAAAAAAACAAGACTTTACAATCACTTTAAGGGGCTTTTGCATCTTTTCAATCAGAGACTGTCAGCAGTTGGGAGTGAGATCAATCTGGAGTTGTACATAGGGAGGAAGTTGAACCCTGGTTTTGTTGCTATCAAGTTGGGCAATCCATAATTTCTATTCCCCAGCCATGTTAATACCCCTAATAAAACATAAAAAACAAGCTCAAAGACTGTTCCTTGTGTCTGGAGAAAATACTTGTTGCCTGGCTGGGTAGGAGTGGAGAAACCAGTCACCTGCAACCCTTACGGGGGTAGTGCTACATATATTAATGCAAATCAAAAAACATACTATGATATAAAGAGGCTGCTAAGGAAACATGTTTAGGTATTACATTTTTTTTTTATAAAGAGTTCCTCCTGAGCTTCTATTACAGAACAGTAGAGATCATTTAGTCTTTGAAATATACAAGTATGAAAAAGGAAATTAAACAGAAATGCTTTGATACCTTATGAAATGTATGTCTGCTTGCAACAAAACCAGCATAGTACGAATATAATTTTGTCAGTGTGAGTGTACTGGGAACACTGGGCTGTCATTTGAATTAGAGCACCACCATGACTATGAGTCCTAGTTGGATAAAAGCTTCATATATGAAAAAAAATACTTGTTCCTCCTTGTAAAATGTAATGGCAAAATGTTTAGGATTTTATGTTCTTAACAATAACATGTGTTTAAAGGAACCCATAATTTCAAAGCAAGGCAATAGGTTCTAATATTAAAATAGCTAGCTGTTGCCCTTGGAAATATCTAGTGCAGCCATGGAGCAACATGTTTTTACATTTACTTCCAGAAAGTAATGTCACACGGGAAGGTACTGGGAAACTGCATGGAAAATATATATCTGTGGGAGGTTGTCATAAATCTCTCTTAAAGCAGAATTAAACCCATCAACTTAACTCTCTTCCAAAACAGTTACATTCAAGGCATGCCATGAATGATAACTGCCATGGTTGCTGGGGTGCGTATGTCAGCTCTCACTCGAACTGTCAAGCCATCCAATAGCTGATACCATAGCTGATATAACGTACCTGGTTCTGGAGGCCAATGGAGAGAGGGCTTCCCTTGCGGGTAAGTTCCCGACTCCCTGTAGAGTGCACTGCTTTCACTAGACTCTCTAAGTTCCAGACTTCCCTGAAGGTGAAACAGGAGGAGTCAGGCCCAAAGTAGCACACGTCGTCTGCTGGACTGTTTGCAGGGGAACTCAGGAGTACAGCTGATGTGCTGGAGTGGAGTCTGTAGACAGGTGGCGCCCATAAGATGTAGCAGGACTTTGGTAGCACAAAGATTGGAGAGAAGTTGGTTTAAAGCGGTTTGAAGCCAAGGTGGGTTTCAGAGCAGACGTGGTCAGGTGGATAGCCAGGGTCAAACACAAGAGAGCGAGAAGAGAAGATCCGTTATTCAAGCCGAGGTCAGTTAAGGAGGCGGGCAGGAGACAGGTTCCAGCCAAGCCAAGTCGGTAAAAGGAAACCAGCAACTGCAGATACTGACAGGCTTCCTTATAAAGGGCGTTTGGCACCAAACTGAGCAGGGGGTGTGCATGATTGTGCACCAGTGGTCGTGCGTGCACCTGTTCTCCAGTGCGCATTTGTTCACCATTATGCATGCATGTGCCAATGCCCATCGGTGGGCGCTCCTGTGCATTTGTTATGCACCAGTGTGAGTTCCTGCGGCCATGCAAAGTACTGGCAGGGGTGCCAGGTCTTCGAGCACCTTTGTTGTGGATGGTGTCCTGACAGCTGATCACATGTGCAGAGTAATGTCAGGACCTGGATCACCTGCTGGTGGCACTGTGGTTTCTAGAGCGGAAGGTTGTGGCTCTGGTGTCCACCAGTAGGTGTCTCTCACCAGCCAGCAGGTCCCAATAATCAGTCTCAATCTGATGCTGACTGCTGGGAGAATATTTAGTCCCTTCTCTACCTGTACCCTTCACTTCAGTGTTTTGTCTGATAGCCTGATTTTGCTTGCTGACTTAACCTGAGCCTTGTGCCGCGTACACACGAGCGGACTTTACGGCAGACTTTTCGATTGTGTGTGGGCTCCAGCGGACTTTGTTTTCTTAACAGGTTGGACGGACTTAGATTTGAAACATGTTTTAAATTAATCCGTCGAAATCGAGTCCGGTTGAAAAGTCCGCTCCTCTGTATGCTAGTTCGACGGACAAAAAGCCAGGCTAGGGCAGCTATTGGCTACTGGCTATGAACTTCCTTGTTTTAGTCCGGTCGTACGTCATCACGTACGAATTCGACAGACTTTGGTGGATTGTGTGTAGGCAAGTCCGTTCATTCAGAAAGTCCGTCGAAAAGTCCGTCGAAAAGTCCGCCGGGCAAAGTCTGCTGTAAAGTCCGACCGTGTGTACGTGGCATAGGTCCTGATCTTGCTCCTGCATTTGCCCTGCATCCTGTACCCTGCTGCCTGTTATCTGCTCCCCTTGTTCCTAATCCCAGTTCTGGTTCCCCCTTCCTATGTGTTGGCTGCATCTCCAGTTTACCCTGTTGATACGTGTTCACCACTTTCTACATGTTATATATAGTTAGTTTACTCCGTTAGTTTGCTAGTTAGATATTTTGTTTTTGCGTTATGGTTCACTTTTATCTTCCCATTTGCTGTATTTTCTGTTTGCTGGTGTTTGGATGTGTTTTGTTTCATTGTCACATATAGTCTGGTCTCAGTTTCCTAAATGTAGCTATGCAGATCTAGTCATCCCTACTACTGATTCTTGACAAATCGTGACAACTGCAGATCAAACAAAGCCTAAGATGGCAGCTTCCTTGCCTGTAAACAAGTTGAGGGTTTAGTTCCGCTTTAAGGAACTCTCTATGTTTCCTGCACTTTGTGGTTGGAGGATTTTTCTGGGTTAAGAGAGAGCCTGTTAGTCTGCTTTGTGGGCCAAAATTTTGTGGAGACCTGGAGGCCCAGAGGTCATGTCCTTGGTTTCTTTTAAGAATTTAGAGGATAAAAAAGATGCCATGGAATTTTAAATTCCCTAAGTCTGGGGGGCATAGTACTTTTGGCTATGATCCCCAACCATCAAGTCTGCCTCTTGTGTTTTTTAATGTAGAATCTTCCAACACATAAACTTCATTGGTCAGTTCAATGAAGATTGGTGCATGGCAGTCAAGTGACAGTAGACACCATATTGGTAGAACACAACACACCAATTATAATGACTAATGAAGGTGTTGTTTTGCATAAAAAAAAACATCAAAGCAAGTAACATTTCTGAGCTGCATAGGACAGCTTTTTATGGTTACTGAAAGATATCTTTAGAACTGTGCCCTATGCTGCTTTAAAACATCATTCTCTTTATTTAACCACTTGAAGACTAGGCTTTTTCTGGCACTTTTTGTTCACATGTAACAGTCATTTTTTTTTTTTTTGCTAGAAAACTACTTGGAACCCCAAACATTACATTTTTTTTTTAAAGCAGAGGCCCCAGAGAATAAATTGGCGGGTTTTGCAAATTTTTATGTCACTCTTTATATGTGCAGCAGTTTTTTAAATACACTTTTTAAAATTTTAAAGCAAAAAAACACAGTACATAACCCAATTGTTTTCTAAAATATAAAAGATGATGTCAGGCCAAGTAAATAGATACCAAACATGTCACGCTTTAAAATTGCGCACACCTGCTCAGCAGCGACAAACAATGTAAATTTTACTATCCATAGGCGACGTTTTAAATGCCTTTACATTTTACTACTTTATATCTACAGAGGAGGTCTGGTGCTAGAATTACTGCCCATGATCTGACGTTCGCTGGGATACCTCACATGTGTGGAACGATCGCTGTTTGCATGCATGCAGGACCGACGCACATTTTTGCCTTTGTGTGCTAGCACGGGGGGGGGGGGGGACTTTATTTTTTTTAAATTATTAATTTATTTTATTTTATTTATTTTTACACTGTTGCTTTAATTTATTTATATTATTCACTTTTTTTGCTGTCACAAGGAATGTAAACATATCCTTGCGACAGCAATAGGGGCGTGACAGGTACTTTTAAGGAGGGATCTGGGGTCAATAAGACCCCAAATCCCTCGTTTGCGCTTGAAAGCATTTAAAACACCAACGCATTTTTGAATACTTTTGATTTTCAAAAAATGGTGCCGTTGACAGCCAAGTAAACCAGAAGTGATGTCATGTCATCGCTACTAGGTGACCATAGCAGAGACCCGATCAAAGCTGATTAGTATGGGTCTCTGGCCTGCCCGTGGACATGTCGGCTTGTAGCTCGGGTCTCCCGATGGGACGGGAGAGTCTAAGAGAGCCACGGGAGGGGGCAGGAGGGGGGGGGGCATCCCCTCCCTCTGCATGTAATAGCAATCGAGTGGCTGGTTAGCCACTCCGAGAGAGCCAACCGTCGGTTCAAAAAACCAGTACGTGGGTAATGCCTGCAGGTATTATCCCGGTACAACCGTCAAATTACGTACCAGGTAAGTGATTTGGTGGCAAGTGGTTAATCTTTGCGTCTAAGCGAAAAAAAACACTCTGTTTACTTCCCCTATGATTCTCTGTGCAAATTAGTCAAGGAAGGAGACACACTGGTTTCATGTTTGGAGTAAGTGTCCAAGGAAAAATCTGGTCTGAAGGTTTTATTAGGGAAAGGGGGGTGACACTGGCTACAGGGATGTTAAGAGTGCAAAGATGGTTGGGACCACAAAAGGAGCAGCAGGGTCAGAAAACCCAGATACAGATGTAGTTGCCACTAGTAACAAACATCCACCAATTCACCCCGCTGACAGACTCCCATACATCACTTGCAGAGACAATGAACAGTCTTTTGCTGGTTTTGTTTTTGTTTATTGAGGGATACAACTTGGCTGGGGAAAGGGGTATATGGGATGCCCATAGAATAGTTAATTTCTGCCATCATATTTAAAGGTTTAAAAGTTAGTACATATTTGAGCCTGAAGAAATGATATGCATATATGGTAGCTATGATCTTCCTCCTGCATTTTCTCCTGCATCACCATGCAGACTATTGCTCCTCTCCTGCTTAACTCCCACAGACTATTGCTTCCAGGCATTCCCCACCCATGACCGTGTAAGGGTGAGGACATCACTCTTGACTGTGTAAGGGTGATGTTCCTAGAGATCCTCTCCTCCTGCACAAACTTATCATTAAATTGTTAGTGAAGTAATATGTCACATCTTCTTCTGTATGTTAGAAGGTCCCACTCTGAATAGTTCCTCTGACTGGCTGCCACTGGGCCAGAGGCCTGCAGTACCTCTCCCCAGAGGCCCAGTGGTTTAGAAGCACATGTTGAGCGAAAGACTACTGTTCCCAGCTTGCCCAGCTTGCAAATCCTGTGCCCTCAGGCCACATCGATTTGACACATCTCCCCACAGTCTCTCCTCTGATCCAGGACTCATTGACCGTGTAATGATGAAGACTTTGCTAATGACCGTGTAGAAGCAAAGTTCCCTCACAGACTTCCTGGCACATCCAGCCCTGGTACGCTCACCAACCTCTCTCTGCCCTGAGTCCTTGATGGAGAACTTGACCGGACCATACGTTCCGACAGCTTCACCTGCCCCTCTGCTCCAGGTGTTCTTTATCAACGACCGTGTGATGATAAAGACATTGCAAATGACCGTGTAGAGGCAAAGTTCCCTCACAGCTCTCCCTGGGCCTTCAACTACGATTGGCACACCCCCCCCCCCCAATGGAGGTGCCCTCCTGCTGCTGTCTAGTATTCCATCCTCCACTTCACTCAGCCGACAACTCCCCCAATGGCATGTTACCTCAGCTTATATAGGAGGCCTGCCCCCTGCCAATACCAGTTGGGGATTGGTCAGGGCTCCCACATGAGCTGCCTGCCACTCCAGTTCTAGGCCCTGCCCCTCCTCCAGAACATTCTTCCTGGAAGCCGGGGAGGCGCCTCAGAACTAAAGCCACACCCACTGCTACTCTGACGACTCCCAGCCCCCAGATCAAAACAGACAGGCCTAGCTTGCAGCATAGGCATGCCTAAATTTGCCTGTGCTGACAGTCTCTTAGTAAAATCCTATTACTAGCGCCTACCTATTGGTAGAGGGTGCTACACAGAGTTAAAGAGTAAGATGGGCAATATTCTTTCTCTAGTGGAAGACCGTACATGGCCCGTGGCCTGCTGAGATCCTTTCCCAGAAAGAGGGGAATCACAGAGAGTCGGACACATTAAGGTCAGACAAGCTCCCTGATATACTTATTATGGAAACATTGTTCACTTAGAAGCTTATGTAAGAAGTTGAAGCACTTAAAAAAGGGGTCAATAGCATTGTTAATGATCAATGCCCTACATTTACTAATGACTTTATTTTTTATAGAGAAATATGTACACATTTTCCAATATATTTTAACACGATGTGTGTTGAAAACAGCACAATTTCATTCTTGACATACGTTTTGTCTGTTATATTCTAGCCCTGATAAAAGGGGGTTTCTAAGACCCTTGAAACACGTTGGAGGTTTTTAACTATTATTGCAACAAATACATTTCATTTGTGTAGCCTGGCCAACAGCATGTGTCTCTGTGGTGACTTCTTGGCTCAGGCTACACTGACAGGGCCACCCAGGACAGCATCTGCTGTCAACTTTCTCCCTGGCCACAGAGGGACCAAGTGGCATGCTGGGGAACTGAGTTAGAAGAGAGGGAGATACAACTGAAGATTGCTGAGGCCGGAGCTATAGTCAAGTCTCCACCCACCACCACCTAAAGAGAAAAGGTGGAACTGCCATTGGCTGCAGCCTGAAGAGAAAAAAGCCCCCCTACCTAGATAGAACTACTGGAGATTATGGTGTTAAGATGTAGTCCCCAGATTAGGCAGTGCTGCTCAGAGCAGAGACTGTTTAGTCCCGGGAGGAAAAGCTACTGTAGGAGGAAAGAGGAGCAGAAGCCAAGGCTGCTGATTGCAGAATTCTACATGAAACCAGGAAAGAGCACAGGTGCAGGGACAATGTGCTGCTTGGAAGGACCTTCCAGAGGCTACTTCTGCTCAGTGACCTACTGCATAAACAAGGGACATCTGCAGTGTCGAACCAGGTGTGCCCTGATATTGTCATGAAAGGCGTCCTGTTAGCACAACCGTCGGCGGAAGATCGGTTAACAGAACCACTGTTGTTAGAGCCAGAGGACGTGTTCGGAGGCGCGTTGGCGCGAACGGACGCGAACGGGTGTACGCGGGTGCACGATGGTACGAACGGGCACGTACGGTCGGTACACGGGCGTGCACGAGTGCACGCGGATGCGCGCAGACGTGCAGTGTGACAGCGTTTGGCGCCATTAGGCCTATTTAAAGGAGCCTGTCAGTACGCTTTCTTGCTGTCCGGTCTACAGCGTTCCCTGTGACCCTAAGCTACCTGAATACCTGCCTACCTGCTTCCTGTTACCCGGCCTGTTCCTGACTATTCCTGTTTGCTGCCAGTCCTTGACCCCGGCTCGTCTGACTACTCTCCTGCCTCCTCCTTCGGTTATCTGTTACCCGCCTGTTGCCAACCCGGACTGTATCTTGACTATTCTCCTGCCTCCGTTTGGTACCTGCTTGCCCGCCAGTGTTGACCCGGCCTGTCTGATTCTGCTTGTGCTCCAGCTGAACTATAGAACACCTTCCTGTTGCCTGCTGTTCCAGAGTTCCTGCCTGCTACAGTGCACCTCCTACAGCCAGTGGTTCCAGTGCTCCTGCCAGAGTTCCAGTGCACCCTCTTACAGCTTGCTGTTCCAGTTCTCCAGCCGAACTACAGAACACCTCCCTGCTGCCTGCTGTTCCAGAGTTCCTGCCTGCTACAGTGCTTCTCCTCACGGCCAGTGGTTCCAGTGTTCCAGACAGTTATCCAGTGCTTCTTCTTACAGTCTGCTGTTCCGGTGTTCCAGTTGAACTTCAGAGACACTTGCCACTTGCCAGGCACTTGTGCCCCCCTGCGCTCTTGAGTCCCTGTTTCCTCTATCAGGGGTTCTTGAGCCAGAGGCACACAAGAGGCCACTCCCTGCATTCTGGGCTCCGCCACCAGGTATGTGACAGTACCGGACAGCCATGTCCGAGCCCACGCAGGGAGCCTCTCCCATGGAGGAGCTCTGCCGCCACCTTGCTGGACTTACCCAAGCAGTAAAGAGCCTACAAGAGGGCTATACCCAACTGGAAGGCCGAGTCCAAGCTTTAGCAGCCTCCTCACCTCCTGCTTCCGTGACTCCTGCTGCACCCTCAGTGGTGATGATGCCGCCTGAACCCAGGGTCCCCACGCCTGAAAGATTTTCGGGCAACCGGAGTAAATTCAGGACTTTTCGTAATTCATGTGAACTCTTTTTTGCTCTTCAGTCAAGGACTTTCTCTCTGGAGGCTACTAAAGTGGGGTTCGTGATCTCGCTGTTGTCAGGCGAGCCTCAGTCCTGGGTCCATCGTCTTCTAGAAAAGAAGGATGTTTCACTTGACACCTTAAATGACTTCTTTCAGGCCATGTCATTGCTATATGAGGATCCTCAATTAACGGCCACTGCAGAGGCAGCCCTGCATGCTCTACAACAAGGCCGCAGGCCTGTGGAGGACTACGTGTCAGAATTCAGACGTTAGAGTTCCGACACGAACTGGAATAATGCTGCCTTACGGTACCAGTTCCGTATGGGCCTTTCAGAATCTCTAAAAGATGAACTGGCCCGAGTGAGCATTCCAGAGACTCTAGAGGAGCTCATAGACCTCTCTATCCAGATAGACAGACGCCTGAGGGAACAGCGTACGGAGCGATCCTCTGGTCCTTCTCGTCCTGTCTGGATGTTGCCCCGTGTGCCTAGTTCTTCCCAATCTGCTTCACCAGCTTCAACCACCGTTACCTCAGACACTCCAGAACCGATGCAGTTGGGCCTCTTACGCCCTTCACTTACGCCTGAAGAGCGTCAACGCCGTCGGGCTGGTAACCTGTGCATGTACTGCGGGGAATCTGGACATTTCGTACGGACATGCCCGGCGAAGCTTCGTAAGTGCTTTTCTATCTCCCCCGCTCTTACCCCTGCTGTACTGAATGACGTTTCTCATCTGGCTGTTCCGATTCTCTTACAGCTCCCAGGAGGGAATTTACCAACCAGCGCTATCATTGATTCCGGGGCCTGCAGCGGTTTCATAGACTTGTCCTTTGCCTCCAGACATCACATTCCCCTTCGGCCCAGAGTGAAAGGACTTTCTGTACATTTGGCCGATGGCTCTACCCTCAGATCAGGGCCAGTAACTCAGGAGACTGTACCTCTGCATACCACCTTTGCCGGCACTCATCAAGAGCTACTCAGTCTAGATGTCATCGAGTCTCCTCTATTTCCCATCATACTAGGCATGCCGTGGCTAAAGGCACATAATCCGCAAATTGATTGGACCTCAGGGAAGATTGAGTTTGTATCCGCTTACTGCCAGCAATACTGTCTACCAGAAGTCACCGATGCCCCTTCTTCCCTACTCTGCATGGAAACTGACACCGGAACCTGCCGAATTGTACCTGAAGCCTACCACAGCTTCTTGGACGTTTTCAGTCAAAAGGGGGCTGAGATCCTTCCTCCCCACCGGCCATACGATTGCCCAATTGAACTTCTCCCAGGAGCAGAGATTCCTTTTGGGAGGATTTTCCCTTTGTCAGAACTAGAACTAGGGGCATTAAAGACTTATATTGATGACAATCTGGAGAAAGGGTTCATCCGACCCTCCACGTCCCCGGCAGGAGCAGGAATCTTTGTGGAGAAGAAGGACCATTCTCTATGCCCTTGTGTAGATTATCGGGCACTTAATAAAATCACAATTAAAAACCGATATCCTTTGCCCTTGGTGCCAGAACTTTTTCAAAGACTAGGGTCTGCAGTAGTGTTTTCCAAGCTGGATCTTCGTGGTGCCTACAACCTTGTCCGCATTCGTAGAGGAGACGAATGGAAGACGGCTTTTCGTACCCGGTTTGGGCACTTTGAGTATTTAGTCATGCCCTTTGGACTGTGCAATGCTCCTGCTACATTTCAACACTTTGTGAATAACATCTTCAGAGACTATCTTGACCTGTTTGTTATTATCTATTTAGATGATATCCTGATTTTTTCTTCTTCTTTAGCTGAGCATCGTGAACATGTCAGAAATGTCTTGACCCGTCTACGGCTACATGGCCTCTACACCAAACCTGAGAAGTGTGTCTTTGAACAAAAGAGTATCCAGTTCCTTGGTCTAATCATCTCTGTAGAGGGTATTAAGATGGACCCTCAGAAGGTCTCTGCTATTCTGGACTGGCCCGCTCCCACCGACAAGAAGGGAATCCAACGTTTTGTAGGATTTGCAAATTTCTACAGGAAATTCATCAAAGGATTCTCAACCATCATTTCTCCTATCACAAAGTTAACTAAGCAGGGCCTTAAGTTTCATTGGTCTACTGAAGCTCAGGCGGCCTTCACAACGCTAAAAGATCTATTTGTTTCAGCTTCAGTCTTAAAGCACCCGGATCCCACATTACCATATATTTTGGAGGTTGATGCCTCGGAGATAGCGGTTGGTGCAGTGCTTTCCCAGAGACAGGGGCCTAGGGCTCTTTTGCATCCAGTTGCTTTCTTTTCTCGCAAATTATCCGAAGCAGAGAGAAACTATGATGTGGGTGATCGAGAATTGTTGGCAATCAAAGCCGCACTTGAAGAGTGGCGATATCTCCTGGAGGGAGCAGCTCATCCAATTCTTGTTTATACAGATCACAAGAATCTGGAATATTTAAAGACTGCCAAGAGATTAAGACCACGACAGGCCAGGTGGGTACTTTTCTTTACCAGATTTTCATTCCACATAACCTATCGCCCCGGATCAAAGAACACCAAGCCTGACGCACTGTCACGAATGTACAACGGACCTGAAGCATCCCCATCCCCAGACACCATCTTATCCTCAGGAAACTTTCTGCTGCTCCAAGGGGACCTACTCTCACAGATCAAGCAAGCTTCTAGGAACGCCTCTGTTCCACTTGATTCAGCTCTACAGTCCAGAGACGAGCTTCTTTGGTTCAAAGATAGGATCTTCGTACCCCAGGAGTTGCGAGCGGCAGTTCTTAGTTCATGTCATGACCACATGTTGGCCGGCCATTTTGGTGTGCACAAAACATCTGAACTCCTTCAGCGCACATTCTGGTGGCCGCAGTTAAGGAAAGATTGCAGGGACTATGTGGAAGCATGTGCCACTTGCATTCAAAACAAGGGCAGCAAGTGTAAGGCTTGGGGTCTGTTGAAGCCATTACCCATTCCGGAGAAGCCATGGAGGATGATCTCCATGGATTTTATTGTTGAGCTGCCACCTTCTGAAGGCTACACTACAATCTTTGTAGTGGTGGATAGACTATCAAAAATGGCTCATTTCTTACCAATGAAGGGCACACCTACTGCTGCTGAGACTGCAAGGACATTTATCAGGGAAGTGGTGAGGCTTCATGGCATTCCTGCAAATATTACTTCAGATCGGGGGGTGCAATTTACTTCCAAGTTTTGGAGAGCACTTTGTGGATCTTTGAAAATTGACCTTTCTTTCTCCTCTGCCTATCATCCCCAAACAAATGGCCAGACGGAAAGAACAAATCAGACGCTGGAGCAGTATCTGCGCTGTTTTTCTTCTTTCTCCCAGGATGATTGGGCTCCGCTCCTACCTCTTGCCGAATTTGCTTATAATAATTCTGTGCATTCCGCCACGAAGCAGTCACCGTTTTTTGCAAATTATGGTTTCCATCCTCTGTTCCTGTCCAGTAACATCCCGGAGTGCCCAGTACCAGCTGTCCAGGAGAATCTAGACTTCTTTGAGTCAAATAATAAACTTCTGCAGGAGACTATGGCAAGGACTCAGAATTACAACAAAGAGGTGTTTGACAAAAAGAGAAGGGGGGAACTTGACCTCAAGCCCGGGGATCAGGTCTGGCTGTCTACTCTGAATTTAAAACTAGCATGTCCTTCCAAGAAATTGGGCCCTAACTTTGTGGGTCCCTTCCCAGTTATAAGGAAGATTAATAACGTGGCCTATGAACTGAAGTTACCGGAGTCATTCCGGATCCACCCGGTCTTTCACGTGGCCCTACTCAAACCCACGGTTCCTGATCCTTTTGTTAACCGGAGGGTTGATCCCCCTGAACCTGTAATCATTGACGGAGAAACCGAATATGAGGTTGAGTCCATTCTGGATTGCAGGAAGAGACGTAACCAAGTCCAGTTTTTGGTAAAATGAAAGGGGTACGGGCCTGAGGAGAACTCCTGGGAGCCGGAGTCCAACATTCATGCAAGGAGGCTGATTCTTGCCTTTAAAAGGTCTCATCCAAGTAAGGTGGCACAGTTGGGCATCCGGAGGCTGCCCCTTGGGGGGGGCAATGTCATGAAAGGAGTCCTGTTAGCACAACTGTCGGCGGAAGATCGGTTAACAGAACCACTGTTGTTAGAGCCAGAGGACGCGTTCGGAGGCGCGTTGGCGCGAACGGACGCGGGCGGGTGCGCGCTCGTACGAACAGGTGTACGCGGGTGCACGATGGTACGAACAGGCACGTACGGTCGGTACACGGGCGTGCACGAGTGCACGCGGATGCGCACAGACGTGCAGTGTGACAGCGTTTGGCGCCATTAGGCCTATTTAAAGGAGCCTGTCAGCACGCTTTCTTGCTGTCCGGTCTACAGCGTTCCCTGTGACCCTAAGCTACCTGAATACCTGCCTACCTGCTTCCTGTTACCCGGCCTGTTCCTGACTATTCCTGTTTGCTGCCAGTCCTTGACCCCGGCTCGTCTGACTACTCTCCTGCCTCCTCCTTCGGTTATCTGTTACCCGCCTGTTGCCAACCCGGACTGTATCTTGACTATTCTCCTGCCTCCGTTTGGTACCTGCTTGCCCGCCAGTGTTGACCCGGCCTGTCTGATTCTGCTTGTGCTCCAGCTGAACTATAGAACACCTTCCTGTTGCCTGCTGTTCCAGAGTTCCTGCCTGCTACAGTGCACCTCCTACAGCCAGTGGTTCCAGTGTTCCTGCCAGAGTTCCAGTGCACCCTCTTACAGCTTGCTGTTCCAGTTCTCCAGCCGAACTACAGAACACCTCCCTGCCGCCTGCTGTTCCAGAGTTCCTACCTGCTACAGTGCTTCTCCTCACGGCCAGTGGTTCCAGTGTTCCAGACAGTTATCCAGTGCTTCTTCTTACAGTCTGCTGTTCCGGTGTTCCAGTTGAACTTCAGAGACACTTGCCACTTGCCAGGCACTTGTGGCCCCCTGCGCTCTTGAGTCCCTGTTTCCTCTATCAGGGGTTCTTGAGCCAGAGGCACACGAGAGGCCACTCCCTGCATTCTGGACTCCGCCACCAGGTACGTGACAGATATGTGGCTACTGCTTTTGATCCTGCTGTGCTTTAAGACCTGTTATTGGCAAGGAGAAAGGTGTCCATGGACATCACTGACTGATTCACAGCCTCTTGGTTGACCATTGCTTTGCTACTCTCTTATTGGACAGCGTAACCTTCTTCTGGGATTAGTTTGGGGACCATTTTTTGAGGAGTCCTCTGTTTCTGCCCCTTTAACTTAACTCTCCCATTTCAAAAAGTTTTTTGGATAAAACGTTTGCTTGAAAGCTCCACCACGAACTGGGCCCAAATCCAGTAACCAACAGACTTAGCTGCTGGCCAGTGGTAGAGGAGGCATTCAGAGGGACTGTGTTATTATAGACACAGGACATCCCCTGTTTGTCAGGGCGTTTCCTCAGTTAGAAGTTAAACTCCAGCCAGCTGGCAAGAGCATTTTTCTCCTTGATTTTTCAATACTGGCCATACTGTGACCAGTGAGTAGTGCATTGAGACACTTAAGAAGCTTAGACAAGCCATTAGGAGGAAGAGACCAAACAAGAATCTGAAAACAATCCACATTCACCATGACAGTGCATGACCGCACATCTTGGTAACAAATACGCATTTAGAAAATTCTGCTGGTCAGTTGTTCCCCATCCACCGTGTAGCCCAGATTTATTGCCCTCTCACTTCCACCTGTTCAATCCAATGATGGAGAGTCTTTGGGGGAAATGATTTGATGACACAAATGAGGTGAAAGTGGCTGTGAAAAAATGGGTACAACTGTACCACTCTTCCGGCCTCTCCACCTCCCTTCCTCCTGACCCCCCCCCACCTCCCTCCCACTTCTCCCATTTTCTCTCTCTCTCTCTCTCTTTCTCCCCTCCACCTCTCTCTCTCCTTCCCTCTCCCTCTCTCACCCTCTTTGTGCCTCTATCCCTCCCTCCCTCTCTTTCCCCCCTCTCTCCCTCCCTCTCCTCCTCTCTTTCCCTTTCTCTATCCTTCTCATCCCACTCTATATGCCGCGTTATATGTTACTTACTCCTGACTCCTGCACTCTATACATGTTGTATGTTCCCTAGTACTTACTGACCAAAGGGTTCATTGTCTCTACAGTCCTTCTTTCAGGTAGGCTCAGCCAGGTAAAATTACATCTTCGTGTGTGCAGAAAAGCATATGTAATATATTTTTAAAAAAATAATCCTTTGTCCTGAGGTTTATGTGTGTCTGTGAGACTGTCACTTGTGGCATTAGGAGTATGTTGTGAGTACAAGGACTGTGGCATATGTTTGCAGTGTTTACAGTGACTAGGTTTAGGTTCTGGTTAATCACCCCACCTTAACCCACTCCCACCAGTAGGCACAACCTGACCATGACCTTCATTAGCAATGGTATGTCACACATGCCATGGGATATATTTTCTGCCCAATCCTGAGGGGGTTCACATTTTGTCACACTGTTTTAGCTTTTGTTTTATAGTAAAGCAAGGCATATTACTTGTTATGGGTATTGGTAATGTTTACATAATCTTTAAATATCAGTTCTCTAACAGGAGTTTCTGTGATATTTCAGATTGTCAGTAAAAAATGTGCTCTGTCAGTAAATTTTCCAAGTAATTGTGGAGGGGGTGATAGGTGCCCCTGCCCATTTCCTCGTTGAGGGGGGGAGGGGTGTTCTCCATGTGCAAACATATAAATGGTGGTACACTGTCTGGTTGGGTTTTTTCTGAGGAAGGGGATCTGTCCTCAGAAACGTGTTAGTTTTTCCACCGTGTGGCGTCGGTTGGGATGCCTATCTCACCTGCTGAAGTGGTGCAATTGTTAAGCTTCATTTTGTTCTGCCTTTGTGAGTATAACACTGTCTTATGATTTTAATCAATGGTTTTGGTGGTAATGCACTAGGCATTTGCGCTCATTTCCCAGTCTGAGGAGGGCTGCATCGTTGAAACCATTGAGTGCCATAGTCCCTGGGTGAAGGTCTTTGGTCTGAGAGCTGGATGGTCTTTACTCTATTTGTCTAGTAAACGTTTTGCCAGGGAAAAAAAAGATTGTGGTGGGTTGACAACAAAACTTGCAGTGAAGTAGAAGTGATTGGTTAATTTTTCAGCTGCTCATTCCCTTCCCTTCGTTCAATACTGTGTTGGCCTACCCTTTACAGCTATAACAAATTCAACTCTTCTGGGAAGGTTGTCCACAAGGTTTAGGAGTGTGTCTATGGGAATGTTTGACCATTCTTCCAGAAGCGCATTTGTGAGGTCAGGCACTGATGTTGGATGAGAAGGCCTGGCTCGCAGTCCCTGCTCTAATTCATCCCAAAGGTGCTCTATCAGGTTGCGATCAGGACTTTGTACAGGCCAATCAAGTTCCTCCACCTCAAACTCGCTCATCCATGTCTTTATGGACCTTGCTTTGTGCACTGGTGTGCAGTCATGTTGGAACAGGAAGGGGCCATCCCCAAACTGTTCCCACAAAGTTGGGAAGCTTGAAATTGTACAAAATGTCTTGATATGCTGACACCTTAAGAGTTCCATTCACTGGAACTAAGGGGCCAAGCCCAAACCCTGAAAAACAACCCCACACCATAATCCCCCCTCCACCAAATGATTTGGATAAGTGCACAAAGCAAGGTCCATAAAGGGGGGGTTTGGGGTGGAGGAACTTGACTGGCCTACACAGAGTCCTGACCTCAACCCGATAGAACACTTATGGGATGAATTAGAGAGGAGACTGCGAGCCAGGCCTTTTCGTCCTACATCAGTACCTGACCTCACAAATGTGCTTCTGGAAGAACGGTCAAACATTCCCATAGACACACTCCTAAACCTTGTGGACAGCCTTCCTAGAAGAGTTGAAGCTGTTATAGCTGCAAAGGGTGGGCCAACTCAATATTGAGCCCTACGGACTAAGACTGGGATGCCATTAAAGTTCAATATTTTTGACAATATAGTATATATATAGATATATATTTATTTTATCGCTTTTTGGATCATTTACGAAAGTTGAGTCTTTTTTGCTATAACAGATTTAGTGAGAGAATACCAGATTTTTGTCTTCATATAGAGAAAGATATTTCATATTGTTCAGTCATAGTATGTCAGCAAACCATCGCGGGCAGAAGACAAGAAATGATGGAGCTATTTCTGGTTCAGTGCTAACATGACAGAAGACATCACAGAATGAACTCCAAGAAATTGAGGTCACTTTTAAAAATGAGATGTTGGGAGATCATTTTTCATTCAGCGACATTTCCTTTTTTTTTTTTATAGACAGATATTTGGAAACATTTTCAATTAGTGAAGTATAGGGGACAGGTTACGATTTATCACTCAGTTTGGTCTTTTTCTCCATATCTCATACCACACTTCCTCTAAAAATAAAGATAAGAGGAATGACCTCATTCATGGTGCAGTTCTCTGTGAAAAAGGAACCTGGTCACCCCTCTCTGGCTGCTACTGCCAGGTTTCAAAGATGCACACATTCCTACTATAATGCTATGGTGCTTAGAGAGAGGATATAATCAGTGTGTGAATATTTGTTTTAAAAAAAATTATTTATTATAGCCTGGACTAAATATATATTTTTATATATTTAAATTTAAGTATATGTATATTTTATATACTTAAATTCGGTGGAATATTGAATATTATCGCATGTATTGCATTACAGTATTTTGATATTTTCTACGTTTCCACCAGTAGGTGGATCAAAGTAAACAAGGGTGATTTCCACTTCCATCGCTTACTGCAACGGGGCCTGATATAAAAAAACTTGCAGCACTCTCTCTCTGTCTTTTTTTATTTTTATTATTTATTTATTTATTGAGATTTTGAAAAAATTGTTTTATTTATTATTTGCCCCTTTGGAATTTTGGAGGTTCTCATTTTTTTCTAAAGTGAGGCTGAATCGTTGGTAGGTGTCCCTCATTCCTATCTCAAAATGTTGGGAGGTATGCAGGAAGTGCATACAGTGCCTTGCAAAAAGTATTCACCCCCCTTGGCTTTTTACCTATTTTGTTACATTACAGCCTTTAGTTCAATGGTTTTTTTTAAATCTGAGTTATATGTGATGGATCAGAACACGATAGTCTAAGTTGGTGAAGTAAAATTAGAAAAATAGATACATAAAACTATTTTTCAGAAATAAAAAAACTGATAATTGGCATGTGCGTATGTATTCACCCCCTTTGTTATGAAGCCCATAAAAAGCTCTGGTGCAACCAATTACCTTCAGAAGTCACATAATTAATGAAATGATGTCCACCTGTGTGCAATCTAAGTGACACATTACATTTGTGTACATTTGTTTGCTTCACAATAAAAAAAACAAAAAAACATCTTCAAAGTTGTGGGCATGTTCTGTAAATTAAATAATGCAAATCTTCAAACAATCCATGTTAATTCCAGGTTGTGAGGCAACCTGATGGACCAGAGCACCTTCCTCCATACATTTTGGGAGTCTCCCACATGCCTTTTCGCAATCTCAAATCGTGCCATTTTGTTTTTTGCTGAAAGTAACGGCTTTCTTCTGGCCACTCTGCCATAAAGCCCAACTCTATGGAGCGTACGGCTTATTGTTGTCCTATGTACAGATACTCCCGTCTCTGCTGTGGAACTCTGCAGCTCCTCCAGGGTTACCTTAGGTCTCTGTGCTCCTCTCTGATTAATGCCCTCCTTGCCCTGTCCGTGAGTTTTGGTGTGTGGCCGTCTCTTGGCAGGTTTGCTGTTGTGCCTTGTTCTTTCCATTCGGTTATGATAGATTTGATGGTGCTCCTAGGGATCATCAAAGATTTGGATATTTTTTATAACCTAACCCTGACTTGCACTTCATTGTCCCTTACTTGTTTGGAGAGTTCCTTGGTCTTCATGGCAGTGTTTGGTTAGTGGTGCCTCTTGCTTAGGTGTTGCAGCCTCTGGGGCCTTTCAAATAGGTGTGTCTATGTAATGACAGATCATGTGACACTTAGATTGCACACAGGTGGACATCAGTTCACTAATTATGTGACTTCTGAAGGTAATTGGTTGCACCAGAGCTTTTTATGGGCTCCATAACAAAGGGGGTGAATACATACGCACATGCCAATTATCAGTTTTTTATTTCTGAAAAATAGTTTTATGTATATATTTTTCTAATTTTACTTCACCAACTTAAACTATCGTGTTCTGGTCCATGACATATAATTCAGATTAAAAAAACATTGAACTAAAGGCTGTAATGTAACAAAATAGGTAAAAAGCCAAGATCACAGGAATGCAGAATGAAGTATGTCACTCAGCCAGTCCAGACTCTGGAGAGATCCTGACTTAACTGTCGGTATCCACCCTGGTGCCTGGACTGGCAGCTGGCCCCTCCACAGTCCAGAACTCCATTGAGCGCTGAAGGGGCAGAGCAGAGAGCCAGATACTGACAGTGTCTCTTCTCAGTGAAGACCAAGAACTGAGTGATCAGCGACATTTGATCACTCAGTTCTCTGTATAGAGACGACGGCTACATCCAGCTAGATGAGTATAAATGTTTTTTTTTTTGTTTTTTTTTAATCCTGAACTCCGCTTTTAATTTACTCAAAGAGCTTTTGGAAATAAAAAAAAAATACCAACATAACAGGATTTTTTTTAATAGGTAGCGCTAAAAGTAAATAATTGTATTCTTTTAATTTACATGTGAGTTAAAGTTGAGAATATTTATTTTTTATTTTTAAGACTTGAACTATGAAGAGTAAATTGATTTAATTTGTGTATAAAAAGTTTTTTTGAGGAAAAAATACCAATAAAAAACTGGAAATATTTCCTGGTTGATAAAGCATTTTTTGTTATATTGCTCCTTTTTTTTCTTTGCTGCTAAATACGTGCACAAGATTGTGTATAAGTTGTAAACCGTCTTTTGCAGTTTCCATTACTTTTTATAATTAAAAAACAAACAAACATAAACTTTCTTTTTGTTTTTGTTTTAGTTTATTGTTTAAAAAAGTAATTTACTGTATATTGCTTTAATAGGAGTGGTGCAGACGTCTGAAGGACCCAATTTTGGGGCTTGTGGCTCCCCAGTCGCTGTATCTCCTGTACTCTCCAGGTCTCAGGTAATACTGACGTCCCTTGTAGTTGGGCTCCTCATAGAACATCCAGTAGCCATCTTGGACATGGACAGAGTGGATATCATGGTAACGGAATCTCTCATGGACATGAGGGCAATCCTCAGTGAACTCCATCATCTGACCTCTGAAGTCTTCTCTCTCATAGATCCTGATTCTAAAGGAACCTTGGTGCTGTTAAAATGAAAGAAACATAAATGAAAAATAGAAAGGGGGTAACAAATGTAAAATAAGGACAACTTGATAAAAGGTCAGAAGTAAGGAAGGTAGGGAGGCTCAGCCTGTCACAATTACTTTATTGCTTGTCATGAGCTCAGCAAATGTCTCTCCATACCTTGGTTCCTACCATAACAGACAAGGCTGTGTTGTGACCCAAGCTTCCCTTTTCTACACCCTAGACTGAATTTCCTCATATTTCTACACCACATATGTACTTCTTGTATTTCGATATTCCTTGTTTTAATAACTTTATGATGGTCTGAATATATTCTGACATAAAAGGCAGCCAACCAGCCTGTAGGTAGGTGCAGTTTGTT
Organism: Lithobates septentrionalis; assembly: GCA_037952835.1. Lineage (NCBI taxonomy): Eukaryota > Metazoa > Chordata > Amphibia > Anura > Ranidae > Lithobates > Lithobates septentrionalis. The sequence goes on from JBBDGP010002821.1 coordinate 28,303, forward strand.
TCCTCCACTGTAGGTGGCGCTCAACCGAGTGGCACTGCAGCCAGGGGGGGAGGAATTCCAAGGGTAACACTGTTTCTCCATGGTTTCCTGGGTCAGTGGAGCAGCATTCTACTTGGTTACGCTGCATCCATGTGACCCTCAGCGGCCTTCTTGGGTCAGCAGGGCCTATTTAAGTCCCTGCCCCTGGGTTTCGGTGCGCTTCTTGCATGCGGCTAGTGTAGGGAGAGGGACCCCCCACTGGTTAGGGAAGGCAACTAGCAGTAAGGAAATGTTCCTGACAAGGAGGGAAAGATTAGGGAAACACTATCCTGAATAGAAGCTTCACTTTTGAGCTGGACCAGCCAAGCCACACGTCACGAATGTTAATTGTCCATTACAAACGCTAGTTTACAAGACCGACCGCTTCCGGCTCGTCCTTGATTCCGAGCATGCGTGTTTGTACTTTGGACTTTTGTCCGACGAACTTGTATAGACTTGATTGGAAAGTCCGACAACACAATTTGTTGGCAGAAAATTTGAGAACACGCTAGCCAACAAGTCCGACAACAAATGTTCGATGGAGCATACACACGGTTGGACTTTCCGCCAACAAGCTCACATCCAACATTTCCCATCGGAAACTCCGATTGTGTGTACGGGGCTTAAGTGTTTTTACCTGGGAGCCTAGTCAACAAAACCAAATACCCCAATTAACTGAAATTTGATTGGCCTTGGTTCAGTGAAAATTGTTCTTTGTTTTTTTTTGTTTTTTTTTTCTTAACAAGCTCATATTTGTTGGAATTTATTTTAAACATTACAGCAATGAAAGTCTGTGTGTTATTACCTGGGGACTCAGAAGACCAGATCTAATGGAGTCATTGTAGCCCATCCATTGCTGGAAGTCAGGATACTCTCCTCTATGGAGGAAGTACTGATGTCCCTTGTAGTTGGGCTGCTCATAAAGGATCCAGTTCCCATTTTCCACACGAATGGAGTTGCAGCGACTGAAGTATGAGGACAGGTCAGAGCATTCAGAGCTACACTCGTAGGAGCGACCCTGGAAGTTCCTGTCCTCGTAGAAGATGATCTGCCATTAAAAAAAAAAAAAAGATTTTTTCATAAAAAAAATTCTGTTATTATTATATTAGTCTAATTATTATATGGACCATTATCTAAAGGTTTAATAACCTAAAGTTGACCAATCAACTAAAATATGGTTGCAAAATTCAATCATTCTCATAGTCATTCCCACATAATGTTGCCAGAAGATGTCTCCCTTGCATATGGTCATTTGATCTATGCCATGGCACAAGTCATGTGCTGTGTTCCTGCAGTTCATTTTGTCAGCCAGAGAGCCAGAGACTGTGATGTAAAGGGGAACTATGTGGACTCTGAAATAAGGGAGAACTTTGTGGAATGAGATGTAAAGGAGACCTCTGTGGACTTTGATGTAAGGGAGAACTTTGTGGACTGTGATGTAAAGGGGAGCTCTGTGGACTCTGAAATAAGGGAGAAATTTGTGGAATGTGATGTAAAGGGGAACTCTGTGGACTCTGATGTAAGGGAGAAATTTGTGGAATGTGATGTAAAGGGGAACTCTGTGGACTCTGAAATAAGGGAGAAATTTGTGGAATGTGATGTAAAGGGGAACTCTGTGGACTCTGAAGTAAGGGAAAACTTTGTGAACTGTGATGTAAAGGGGAAGTCTGTGGATGCTGAAATAAGGGATAAATTTGTGGAATGTGATGTAAAGGGGACATCTGTGGATTCTGATGTAAGGAAGAACTTTGTGGAATGTGATGTAAAGGGGAGCTCTGTAGACTCTGAAGTAAGGGAAAACTTTGTGGACTGTGATGTAAAGGGGAAGTCTGTGGATGCTGAAATAAGGGATAAATTTGTGGAATGTGATGTAAAGGGGACCTCTGTGGATTCTGATGTAAGGAAGAACTTTGTGGACTGTGATGTAAAGGGGAGCTCTGTGGACTCTGAAGTAAGGGAAAACTTTGTAGACCGTGATGTACCTCTGTTCCCCACAGTTACAACCTTTTGTACCACCTGCCCCACCCTATTAGTGTGTAAGCTCTTCTGAGCAGGGCCCTCTTAATCCTCTTGTATTTTATTGTATTATAACTGTATTGTCTCCTTTTTATATTGTAAAGCGCTGCGCAAACTGTTGGCGCTGTATAAATCCTGTATTATAATAATAATAATAATAATATTAATAATCCCTGGTATTAGTGAGAGGAAGTGTGCCCCATCATTGTTATTACTGGGAGGAATAGTGTCCCATCATTTCTATCAGTGGGAGGAATAGTGCCCAATCATTGGTATCAGTGGGAGGAATAGTGTCCCATCATTGGTATCAGTGGGAGGAATAGTGTCCCATCATTGGTGTCAGTGGGAGGAATAGTGCCCCATCATTGGTGTCAGTGGGAGAAATAGTGTCCCATCATTTCTATCAGTGGGAGGAATAGTGCCCAATCATTGGTATCAGTGGGAGGAATAGTGTCCCATCATTGGTATCAGTGGGAGGAATAGTGTCCCATCATTGGTGTCAGTGGGAGGAATAGTGTCCCATCATTGGTGTCAGTGGGAGGAATAGTGTCCCATCATTGGTGTCAGTGGGAGGAATAGTGCCCCATCATTGGTGTCAGTGGGAGGAATAGTGTCCCATCATTGGTATCAGTGGGAGGAATAGTGTCCCATCATTGGTGTCAGTGGGAGGAATAGTGTCCCATCATTGGTGTCAGTGGGAGGAATAGTGCCCCATCATTGGTGTCAGTGGGAGGAATAGTGCCCCATCATTGGTATCAGTGGGAGGAATAGTGTCCCATCATTGGTGTCAGTGGGAGGAATAGTGTCCCATCATTGGTATCAGTGGGAGGAATAGTGTCCCATCATTGGTGTCAGTGGGAGGAATAGTGCCCCATCATTGGTGTCAGTGGGAGGAATAGTGTCCCATCATTGGTGTCAGTGGGAGGAATAGTGCCCCATCATTGGTGTCAGTGGGAGGAATAGTGTCCCATCATTGGTGTCAGTGGGAGGAATAGTGCCCCATCATTGGTGTCAGTGGGAGGAATAGTGTCCCAAGTGCATAATAAAGGCAAGCAAAGGGTAAACATCCAGCCGCAGTTTGGAGACCCCTGGTTTAGAACAAGGAAGAAAGGTGACTGGCAGGATAAACCCGGGTACTTCCGATGAAAGAAGTACATGATAATGAAAGTGACTATGATTTATAAAATACACACATGTGAACACACACATACAAAAAAATGTATATATTTGGGGTAATATACACTAATATAACTAAACTTACATAAGAACACTCACATATAAGAATTAAAAAAAAAAAACATTTATAGTGACCTTACCTTTCCCATTTTGCTTTATTTGTCACCAAACTGTTTGCACCAATCACTGTGAGAACGAAAACGGTCCTTATATACTCCCTTTACTGATTACACATTCACATTGTGACACTTTGCATGCTATGCAGAATGAATAGCTTTTTTTCTGTGTACTGGGTTCAAGTTTGTTTAGTGCTTTAGTAAAACAATTGTATCCTTTTGCTTGCATTGCTATTTAAAAAAGTGACATAACCCAACCAGAAACTTTGTTGTTTTTTTTTGCTACACATGAATGGGTTAAAATGTGTATTTAGGCTTTATGCAAATAGCATCTTTGTGTCATTAAACATGACGCCTTCATTATTCAGTGACACCCAAAGGGACTGCTGAGGAAACAGTTTTAGGCGTAAAGTTATTTGTATTTTAAGCTTTTTTTTTTTTTTTTTTTACTACTCTTACTCTATTTTATTACAAGACAGTAGTGATAATTTACATAGCCTGAGAGATTCACAAAAAAAAAAAAAAAAAAGTCAAATTATTTAAAAAAAATTACGTTTCATATGGTAACAACAAGTAATTAATTTTTTTAATAATTTGACTTTTTTTTTTTAATACTCTTATGCCCTGTACACACGGTCGGACATTGATCGGACATTCTGACAACAAAATCCTAGGGTTTTTTCCGACGGATGTTGGCTCAAACTTGTCTTGCATACACACTGTCGCACAAAGTTGTCGGAAAATCCGAACGTTCTGAACGCGGTGACGTAAAACACGTACGTCGGGGCAGTAGCCAATAGCTTTCATCTCTTAATTTATTCTGAGCATGCGTGGCACTTTGTGCGTCGGATTTGTGTACACACGATCGGAATTTAATTCCGATCGGATTTTGTTGTCAGAAAATTTTATATCCCGCTCTCAAACTTTGTGTGTCGGAAAATCAGACGGAAAAAGTCAGATGGAGCCCACACACGATTGGAATTTCCGACAACACAATACGATCGCACTTTTTCCATCGGAAAATCCGACTGTGTGTACAGGGCATAACTCTATTTTATTACAAGACAGTGGTGATCATTTACCTAGCCTGAAAGATTCACAAAAAAAAAAAAAAGTCAAATTATTAAAAAAAAAAATAAAAAGTGACTTGTTACCATATGAAACATAAAGTTTAACCTCTTGTGGACCGCCCCACGCACATATAGTACCTAGTACCTGATCTGGCACTTCTGGGTCTTGGGCACACATGCACGGCACTGGCGACCCGCTCCCGCTGTGATTGGACACAGCTCTAAATCAAACAGTGGGTCCGGCAGATTCGATGTCCGCCAGGACCCGACGATCATTTGGGGACACAGGCAGAATGGCAGTCTGCCTATTAATGCAAGGCTGACTGCCATTCTGTAAAAGGGGAATGTACTGATTCTGTGTTTCTGTTAAGCAGGAACACAGATCTTTACCTTCCCCCAGTCAAAACACCCCCCCCCCCCTCCCCACACACAGTTAGTAAGCAGCACTTAGACATACATTTAACCCTTTGTTTACCCCCGGTGTTAACCCCTTCCCTGCCAGTGTCATTAGTACAGTGACAGTGCATATTTTTAGCACTAATCACTGTATTGGTGTCGCTGGTCCCCAAAACGTGTCAGTTAGGTGTCCGATTTGTCTACTGCAATATCACAGCCATTACTAGTAAAAAAAAATATATATATCCCATAGTTTGTAGACGCGATAACTTTTGCGCAAACCAATCAATATACGCTTATTGAGATTTTTTTACCAAAAATATGTAGCAGAATACATATTGGCCTAAATTGATGAAGAAATTTTTTTTTTTTTTTTTTTTTTATGTGTGTTTTATAGCAGAAAGTAGAAAATATAGTTTTTGGGGTTTTTTTTCAAAATTGTTGGTCTTTTTTTGTTTATAGCGCAAAAAAAATAAATTGCAGAGGTGATCCAATAACACTAAAAGAAATCTCTGTTTGTGGGAAAAAAAAGGGTATACATTTTATTTGTGTACAGCGTCGCACAACCGCGCAATTGTCAGTTAAAGTAAAGCAGTGCCGCATCACGAAAAATGGCCTGGTCAAGAAGGAGGGTAAATCTTCCGGAGCTGAAGTGGTTAAATAGAATGTGTATGAGCAACTAGTACTCCATGTAAATGAAATCAGCTTGATATGAGTCATAAATTAATTAAATAATAAACTTGTTTAGATGTACATTTTGATTATATATTTACATAGGGGCAGCCATATTTGCTCATTACTTACTCAGGCTATGCTTCCTACTTTGCTACTCAATGGTTTTATTTAACTGTTGCCCCTCCTCACAATGAATCGTTATTCTCATTCTCACAATGGTACTCTATACTCTTTTTCATAATAAAGGTCTGGGCTATTTCCCCTAATGGAGGTCTCCACTGCTTTTCACAATTAGGGTTATAGCACCCTCTAGTATGCTAGATGTAAATGGTTTCAGCTGTTAGTGTAGGTAAATTGGCTTGGCTGAGAGCAAGGTTTGGGTTAAATCTGGGTCAGGGCTGAGTGAATCAGGGAGGCTGGATGATTCAGCAAGCAGCATCTCTGTTGACTCCTCCTGCTTCATGGAACCTTAGAGAATCTTCCAGAAGTAGAGGATGGAGCCTAGGAGGAGCTGCTTGGAGTTCTTGGTGAGGGCCCTAGCCTATCCCCATCAAAATGGGCTGGCAGGGGGCAGGCCACCTCATAAATACTCATGAGTCATGCCAGCAGGGGAAGTCAGGTGGAAGATGGGGATGGAGTACTGAGGATGCTGCCGTGGCCCTTGAGGGTGCCCCCTAGTCTGGCGGGGGGTGACCTCTGGCCTGGGGCTCAGATGCTGCAGGGACCCTTTATAACACAATCCTTCCTGGAGGCACGGGAGCAAGGAGAGGACAGTCAAGGAGAGGCAAGTCGGCACATCCAGGAGGCCTCCTGAGAAGTCAGCCAGATGCGCTGGTGAGTGATCAGTCTGGGAGGACTTTGGAGAAGTTAGCCTTGATGGCTAGTGAAAGGGGCTGCTGCAGCCAGGCAGGCTGGCAGTGCCTGATGAGGTGGTGCTGGGATCAATAGCCACAGGGATGAAAGCTGGACACTGGACTTTTTCTTTGCTACACATTTAAAGGGGCCTCGGGTTCCTGCCTATAACAGGCTGTTGCTATAATCTGACTGAGTGCTTTGTCAGATCCACAAACAGTGTGCCAGCTTGAGTTTTTCTGCAAGCAAGTGAGTACAGGAGGAAAAAGAGGAGTGTACATAGAGACTGTATATAGATGTACTGTATATAGGAAGAGCTGTCCCTAAAGATTTACCTGAAGTCAAGTGAGCATCCCATAATACTCTTTTCCCAAAGAAAGTCTAGGGTGCTTTACACAATGGAAGTCTATTTTCCTTCTCATAACAGAGGTCTAGGCTTCTCACAAAGAAACTCTAGGATTCTTCCCACAGTGGAAGTCTATGCTCCTGTAGCGCTACCCCCACAAGGGCCGCTGTATTTTATTTTTTATTTCTGCACAGACAGGCACCACGCATTTTCAACTCTCATTCAGAGACAAGGAAACAGTCCAGAACTTGTTTTAGTTGTTTTAATGGGGAAAACAACTTGTATGGGGTAAAGGGATTATGGGATGCCCAACTTGACTTAAGCAATAATGAGGACAACTTCCTTCTCTGTGTGAGCCAGAAAAATGAACATACACTTGGCTGTTTTATCTTTGAAACAGCAACAGTCTCTATGAACTGGGCAAAGAAATCCCCCTTTACAGGAGCTCTGTTTCCAACAGTAGAATTGTAGCAGAATCTCAACTTGCAGGAGCCCTAAGTCCCCTTTCTTGAAAATACCAGTCCACCTGGCTGCTGAGCGAAATGTCCCAGGGTCACAGCTTGCTAGCACAGTCCCAGAAAAGCTTGGTTGATATTACATCCGACAACTTTAACCATTTCTGATCTGGGGAATGTAGAAATACTCACACTGTCCCCAGAAATCCTGCTACCCTAGAAGAGATGACTGTCCAGGCCTCCTGCTGTACAGGTCCTTCTCTGCAAGCCAGGGTGTTTTCCAACCGAGACCACGAGATAGTCAGTACTTCTTCCTCTATCAGCTCTCAGCCTGGAGGCAGAGACCCCCCTCAGCCCAGAGTGTCCCCTCCCAGGCCACACGACACAGCTTCCTTACTCTTTCTTCCCCCCACTCCCCTACTGGCCAGGCTTCACCATATTTAAGGGCTGATCAGGCCACCCTGCCAGGGCCTTCTGCCTGAGGATTGGCCAAATTGACCTCCTGGCCTCAGCCCACTAGCTTCCAGAAGCTTCTCAAAACTTCTAGAACCAGGGGGGGGGGGGGTAGCAGAGACCTGCCCTGTAGAGCCCTCCAGCCTGACCTAGAATAACCTGACCCAATCACAGACTCACACAACTACCATGAGTCACAAAAACAAATTTACCTACACTAGTCTAGCACTAGAGGATACAATAGAAAAGCAACCTCCTTCTCACAATGGACATCTAGGCTTCTTCTCACAGTGGAAATCTAAGCTCCTTCTCAGAATTCTGGGCTAGGCTAACTTCTAGGCTCCTTTTAACAATGAAGTTCTACACTCCTCACAGGGGAAGTAGAGATTCTTTCTCAAACTTCCAGGCTTGGGTAAGTTCTAGGCTCTTTTACACAATGGAGGTCCAGACTCCTTCTGCCAATAAAAGTCTAGGCTCCTTTTCAAAATTAAAGCCTAGGCTTTCTCACAATGAATTCTAGAAGCATTATCCCAATGGAAGTCTATGCTCCTTCTCAAAATAGAGGTGTAGGCTTTTTCTCACAAAGTAAACCTAGACTCATTCTCACAGTGGAAGTATAAACTCCTTTTCAAAATTACAAGCTAAGCTAAGTTCTGGGCTCTTTTTTAACAGAGGTTTAGGTTATTTCTGCGTAGACGGTGCAATCATGGGTTGCAGGAAAGAAAATTATTTGATTCCCTAATTATATCAGTGACAAATAATCCAGCTTCCAAGTAATCACTTCTGTGTCAGAAAAGTAAAAAAAATGTTGCCGCTTATGTCCTGTTGATGTCTTCATCTGTTTTGTTGTCACCCGCTCTCTGCCGACTCTTATATAGCCATGAGGCGTGGCCATCTGATGACATCACCCGATGAGCCCACCCCTTGTGACGCCTTTTTTTTTGGGGGGGTTCCCCGCAAAGCACTTCCCAAATGCCAAACGTACTGTATACAGGTTGGTGTCACCATGACAGAGGCTGTATGTTCACCTCTACTTTGATTTGGGGATACCAACTGGCATGCCTGGTGCTGGGCTTCTTAGCACTGGCATTCATTAAAATTTTAAAAAAGTCAAAAAATAACGCAGATTCATCACTCTCCCATAGACAATCAAAACTGCAATTATTCGGCATCTGAACACGACACATTTTACTGCATTTACAAACAGGTTGTAGGAATGGCAGGTAGGTGTGCAGGGACTGGGTAACATTCCTTCTTTTAAAATAGATTTAATATGGCAGCAAATACATCATTCTATTGAAGAACATCTGTGGCCAAATGTCGGAGAATGTCTTTTAACTGGGCGAATATCGGGTGGAAATCCACTAATGTTGCTTTCTAAATTGGGGAAAATAGGAAGGAATGCTGGTGCTTTTTGAATGTTGGGGATATTGACCACAGCATTATTTATATAGAGACCCCCTCAGTCTCTAAACTCTTGTTCCTACCGTATGCTAAACTGAAAACCTTTCTTGCTTGAAATATTGTTTTACCAATCACGATCAAAGAAACTGCAATCAAACTTTTCACAAGGTGGTATTATACCCCAGTTAAAATTCATGCTATTTTCCCTGACACCCCTCATACATGTTTCAGAGGTTGCAATTCAGCAGGATCCTTTTCTCATATCTTCTGGGATTGTGATAGAGTTACTCAGATATGGAAACAACTGGAAAAATTTGCCTCCAAAATCTCAAATAACAACATAAACCTCACTATATATAACTGTCTCCTATTTTCCCCTATCATCGGTCTTTCCATACATAATATGAGATTGATCCACACAATATGTGTTGCTGTACACTGGTTGATAGCATACCATTGGAAATCCCCCACAATTCCTCTTTCACATTTGAAAACCAGAATTAACAATATTAATTTAATGGAAAAAATATTCCACACAATACAAAACACTAACCAATTCTACACGAAGAAATGGGACCCATGGTTTAATCATGCTAAACTCTTCTTTAACCCCGAATAATTCTACCAAATACTGAAGTACACTGAAGAGTATTATATGAATATACAGTTTAGTGTATAATAGGAATTGCTATATTTATATATAAATTTATACTCTATTCAAGAACCGCTTAATATATATTGTTATTCCTTTTTGTAGAAATTACTTTATACATTTTATGGCATATGTCAATAAGCTTTTTGTACTATTTCTTTGTACCAAATAAAAAAAGTTTGTAAACAAAAAGAAATATTGTTTTACCTCTATGAAGTCACCAGAGGGTGCTGTATGACAACAGAAAAGATCCTGGAGAAAGGCGATATGTTAGATAAAGATAACGTTTACCATTTTTTGTGGCAAATTATATTTATCAATAATATGATTATATTTAATAATATTATCATTTTAATTTTATTTTTTTTTATTATTATTATTATTATTATTATTACTTGCTTTTTTACTTACTTTTACTTTTTTATATTAACTTGTTAACATTTAGAGCAAGGTAAATCCACAACTTTTAAATTGCAAAGCAGTATGAATTTTTAATAGGTTTTAATAGGAAACTGGTTCTCAAGAAAAACAACCTTACAACTGCTTGTCTAAAACGCTAAATACACTCATTTACTTACTAAATGTTTTAGAGATGAGTTTTTCTTTTTTAACTGCAACAAAACTCCATCTCTCCATCTGCCCACCAAGAGCCTTTGGTTGATAGACCAGATGCATCCTAAATACGGCCATTTATCCAACTGTCCATCCAGAGTCTCTGGTTTATAGACCAGATACATCCTAAATATAGAGCCATCTATTCAACTGTCTATCCAGAGCCTCTGGTTTATAGACTGGATACATCCTAAATATAGAGCCATCTATTCAACTGTCTATCCAGAGCCTCTGGTTTATAGACCAGATACATCTTAAATATCGAATCACTTATCCAACTGTCCATCCAGACCCTCTGGTTTATAGACTGGATACATCCTAAATATAGAATTACTTATCCAATTGTCTATCCAGAGCCTCTGGTTTATAGACCAGATACATCCTAAATATAGAATCACTTATCCAACTGTCCATGCAGAGCCTCTGGATTATAGACCAGATACATCCTAAATATAGAATCACTTATCCAACTGTCCATCCAGAGCCTCTGGTTTATAGACCAGATACATCCTAAATATAGAATCACTTATCCAACTGTCCATGCAGAGCCTCTGGATTATAGACCAGATACATCCTAAATATAGAATCACTTATCCAACTGTCCATCCAGAGCCTCTGGTTTATAGACCAGATACATCCTAAATATAGAATCACTTATCCAACTGTCCATCCATAGCCTCTGGTTAATAGACCAGATACATCCTAAATATAGAACCATTTATCCAACTGTCCATCCAGAGCCTCTGGTTCATAGACCAGATACATCCTAAATATAGAATGACTTATCCAAATGTCCATCCAGAGCCTCTGGTTTATAGACCAGATACATCCTAAACCGGACCTCCAGCTGTTGCAGGACTACAAGTCCCATGAGGCATAGCAAGACTCTGACAGCCACAAGCATGACACCCAGAGGCAGAGGCATGATGGGACTTGTAGTTTTGCAACAGCTGGAGGTCCGCTAATTGCATATCCCTGCTCTACATCATCGGTCTCCGAACTTTCTAAACAAAGGGCCAGTTTACTATCCTTCAGACTTTAGGGGGAGGGGGGCAAACTGACCAGTGCGAGTAGAAAATACGCCAGTTGCAGTGGGAGAACACAATGCCCCATTGTTGGTATCAGTGGGAGGAATAGTGCCCCATTGTTGGTGTTAGTGGGAGGAATAGTGCCCTATTGTTGGTATCAGTGGGAGTAATAGTGCCCTATTGTTGGTATCAGTGGGAGTAATAGTGCCCTTTTGTTGGTATCAGTGGGAGGAATAGTGCCCCATTGTTGGTGTTAGTGGGAGGAATAGTGCCCTATTGTTGGTATCAGTGGGAGTAATAGTGCCCTTTTGTTGGTATCAGTGGAAGGAATAGTGCCCTATTGTTGGTATCAGTGTGAGGAATATTTCCCTTTTGTTGGTATCAGTGGGAGGAATAGTGCCCTATTGTTAGTGTCAGTGGGAGGAATAGTGCTCTATTGTTAGTGTCAGTGGGAGGAATAGTACCCCATCATTGGTATCAGTGGAAGGAGTAGTGCCCTATTGGTATCAATGGAAGAAATAGTGCCCTATTGCTGGTATCAGTGGGAATAATAGAGCCCCTTTTTTTATATCAATGGGAGGAATGACACCACATCATTGCTGGCTATGGGAGGAATAGTGCCCCATCATTAGTTTCAGTTGTGGATGAAATAGTGCCCCAAGGGCTGGCTAAAGGCAAACAAAGGACCGCATCCAGCCCTAGGGCCGTAGTTTGGAGACCACTGCTCTACATTTATGTCTCTCCTTTGTTACTCAGACGGACTTTCGACTGACTTTTCACGGACTTTTGACGGACTTCCGACGGACTTCCAACGGACTTTCGAACGAATGGACTTGCCTACACACGATCACACCAAAGTCCAATGGATTCATATGTGATGACGTATGACCGGACTAAAATAAGGAAGTTCATAGCCAGTAGCCAATAGCTGCCCTAGCGTCGGTTTTCATCCATCGGACTAGCATACAGAAGAGCGGATTTCTCAATAGGAACTGGGTCCAGCGGAGTTCCGACGTAAAGATTTGAAACATGTTCCAAATCTAAAGTCCGTCAGATTTTCAACAGAAACAGTCCACTGAAGGTCCGATGAAGCCCACACACGGTCGGATTGTCCGCCGGATTCGGTCCCTCGGACCAGTCCGGTCGAAAAGTCTGCCCGTGTGTACAGGGCATTAGTTGAAACTTTTGTTTAGGCTTTACAAAGTTCACGTAACAGAAATTAAATTTGCCATCTTGAAAAAAACATTCATGGTAAGTCTCCAATTTTGGTGAGACCACCCACCTAGGAACCATGTATAGATACAACGGAAGGATACCAGTGTTGAATGTAGCTGAATGAGCAGAGGTCTGGAAGTTCCCTATGGAAGGTAAATAGGAACTGTCAGATGCTTTCTTCTCCAGAACAGAAGCCAGTAGAAGTCTTCTAGAAAGTCTGCTTGAATTCTATATAACTCTTCTGGATATATATATATATTTTTTTTTTCACTAAATAAAGTTGACCTTTTCTTTTTGCCCTTCTATTTCAGATAAATCGCAAATTACCTCCTGTCTTCTCGATGGCCGTCGTGTCATCTCGAATGTCGTCAGAAGTCTGCATATTTTTTCTTCTTCCGACTTTTGCGTCTTCGTCTCAGATGACAGCAAAGGCCGGGTCACTTCTCATCTAGCAGGAATCACAGCAGCTAATTAAGCCTTCAGGTCTAGGGGTCTCTGAGCGGGGATCCCTGGGAGGACGAACGATACTTTTTTTTTTATGCTGTGAAGATGACAGGGAAGTGACCTTCGCCCATAACCTCCTAGGATTCCGATTAAATGTCTGCGCTCTGTGCTTTCTAATGGCCGTGTTGGGAATATAATGAGAAGGAACAGGGACAACATGTTACCAGGAGATGAAAATGTAGCATGCAATTTATTATCCCCATGTTTAAAGGATTATTTCCCACACATGTTGCTGGCATTGACTACCCTCTGCCCGAAGCACCATATTTTATTCACATAGATGTCTGACACTTCTATAGAGGCGAGTCTTCTTCACCTGGGGCTACAGATCTCTATGGTGTTGAAAAACATCAGCTACAACCAGATAGGGTGGGTGGTTGAATATTTTTTTGGCCCAATGTTACTCTTTTTATAGTAGTATTAAACCCAAAAGCTAACATTTATTATGCTGCAGCTTACCAATTCTTAGACGTAATGGCTGCATTAGCTTTCTTTTATAGGCTTTCTTTCTTTTATTTTCACCTATGATCTGGCCAGTAGACATGTGCAAAACAAAAAAAAAAAAGTAGTTTTCTTTCTGGACATGAATTTATTTAGTTAAAATTGTTTAATTCGTTTAATTTGTTTTTCGGAATTTACATTGTTTATTCAAATGCGAATCGATTCAAATTTTCCAAATTCAGAAAATTTGAATCGATTTGAATTCGAATTCCATTCTGTTCAAAATTTGAATTTTGGAAGATGGTTATATTCTTTCCAATCCATTCTATTCTATTCGAATTCCATTTTGTTCAAAATTTGAATTTTGGAAGATGGTTATATTCTTTCCAATCCATTCTATTCTATATACTGCTTTTTTTCTGTTCTATTATATTCTATTATTTCCTATTCTATTCTAATTCAAATTTATTATATTCAAAACTGAATTTGAATTCCATTCTGTTTTAAAATTTGAATTCGAATTCCATTCTGTTCAAAATTTGAATTTTGGAAGATGATTATATTCTTTCTAATCCATTTGAATTTTTTTCTATTCTATTCAATTCTTTTATTTTCTGTTTTTTTTTTTTCTATTATATACTATTATTTTCTATACTATTCTAATTCAAATTTATTATATTCAAAACTGAAATTTCGGAAATAGTTATATTGTTATATTATTTCTATTCTACTCTATTCCTTTATTTTCTATTCTATTTTGTTCTGTTTTACGCTATTCTTTTCTATTCTATTCTAATTCAAATTTATTATATTCAAAACTGAAATTTTGGAAATAGTTATATTGTTATATTATTTCTATTCAATTCTATTCCTTTATTTTCTATTCTAGTTTGTTCTGTTTTACGCTATTCTTTTCTATTCTATCCCTTTATTTTCTATTCTATTTTCTATTCTATTTTTTCCTATTCTGTTATTTTCACCTCTTCACACATGAGGACTGTTCATTTTTATCAGTTCAGTCACATCTAAACGGATGAAGTATTCATTCATTTTTTCATCAGCTTCTCATCACTTTTTTAGGCTTTCTTTCTTTCTTTCTTTCTTTCTTTCTTTCTTTCTTTCTTTCTTTCTTTCTTTCTTTCTTTCTTTTTCAACAATAATCTGGCCAGTAGACATGTGCAAAATGAAAAAAAAATGTTGTGTTTCAGTACATAAATTCATTTAGTTAAATTTGTTTAATTAGTTTAATTTGTTTTCTGAATTTATTTGGTTTATTCGAATGAGAATCAATTAAAATTTTCCTAAAACTGAAAATTTGAATCAATTTGAATTAGAATTCCATTCTGTTCGGAATTTGAATTTTGGAAGATGGTTATATTCTTTCTAATCCATTCTGTTCTATTGTTTTTTTTTTCTATTGTATTCAATTCTTTTATCCTCTGTTCTTTTCTTTTCTATTATATTCTATTATTTTCTATTGTATTCTAATTAAAATTTATTATATTATTTATATTCTATTCCTTTATTTTCTATTCTATTTTATTCTGTTCTTTTATCTTCTATTCTATTTTGTTCTGTTTTATGCTATGCAATTCTTTTATTTTGTTGTTCTTTTCTTTTCTATTATATTCTATTATTTTCTATTCTATTCCAATTCAAATGCATTCTATACAAAATTGAAATTTCGTAAACAGTTATATTGTTATGTTCTTTCTATTCTATTCCTTTATTTTCTATTCCATTTTATTCTGTTCGTTTATTTTCTATTGTATTTTGTTCTGTTTTATGTTTTTTTTCTATTCCTTTATGTTCTATTCTATCCTTTTATTTTCTATTCTATATTTTATTCTATATTTTCCTATTCTTTTATTTTCACCTCTTCACACATGCGACCGTTCATTTCATCAGTTCAGTCACATCAAAACGGAGGAAGTATTCATCGGTTTTTCATCAGCTGCTCATCGGTTTTTCATCAGCTGCTCATCGGTTTTTCATCAGCTGCTCCTCAGTTTTTCATCAGCTGCTCCTCAGTTTTTCATCAGCTGCTCTTCAGTTTTTCATCAGCTGCTCCTCAGTTTTTCATCAGCTGCTCTTCAGTTTTTCTTTAGCTGCTCTTCAGTTTTTCTTTAGCTGCTCCTCAGTTTTTCATCAGTTGCTCCTCAGTTTTTCATCAGCTGCTCCTCAGTTTTTCATCAGCTGCTCTTCAGTTTTTCTTTAGCTGCTCTTCAGTTTTTCTTTAGCTGCTCCTCAGTTTTTCATCAGCTGCTCTTCAGTTTTTCATCAGCTGCTCCTCAGTTTTTCATCAGCTGCTCTTCAGTTTTTTACCAGCTGCTCCTCAGTTTTTCATTAGATGCTCATTGGTTTTTCATCAGCTGCTCCTCAGTTTTTTACCAGCTGCTCCTCAGTTTTTCATCAGCTGCTCCTCAGTTTTTCATCAGCTGCTCCTCAGTTTTTTACCAGCTGCTCCTCAGTATTTTATCAGCTGCTCCTCGGTTTTTCATCAGCTGCTCCTCAGTTTTTCATCAGCTGCTCCTCAGTTTTTCTTCAGCTGCTCATCAGTTTTTCACCAGCTGCTCCTCAGTTTTTCATCAGCTGCTCATCAGTTTTTCATCAGCTGCTCCTCAGTTTTTCATCAGCTGCTCCTCAGTTTTTCATCAGCTGCTCCTCAGTTTTTCATCAGATGCTCTTCAGTTTTTCATCAGCTACTCCTCAGTTTTTCATCAGATGCTCATCGTTTTTTCATCAGATGCTCCTCAGTTTTTCATCAGATGCTCATCGTTTTTTCATCAGATGCTCATTGGTTTTTCATCAGATGCTCATCGGTTTTTCATCAGCTGCTCCTCAGTTTTTCATCAGCTGCTCCTCAGTTTTTCATCAGATGCTCCTCAGTTTTTCATCAGCTGCTCCTCAGTTTTTCATCAGCTGCTCCTCAGTTTTTCATCAGATGCTCCTCAGTTTTTCATCAGCTGCTCCTCAGTTTTTCATCAGATGCTCCTCAGTTTTTCATCAGCTGCTCCTCAGTTTTTTACCAGCTGCTCCTCAGTTTCTTACCAGCTGCTCCTCAGTTTTTCATCAGATGCTCCTCAGTTTTTCATCAGATACTCATTGGTTTTTCATCAGATGCTCATCGGTTTTTCATCAGCTGCTCCTCAGTTTTTCATCAGATGCTCATTGGTTTTTCATTAGATGCTCATTGGTTTTTCATCAGCTGCTCCTCAGTTTTTCATCAGATGCTCATTGGTTTTTCATTAGATGCTCATTGGTTTTTCATCAGCTGCTCCTCAGTTTTTTTACCAGCTGCTCCTCAGTATTTTATCAGCTGCTCCTCAGTTTTTCATCAGCTGCTCCTCAGTTTTTCATCAGCTGCTCCTCAGTTTTTCATCAGCTGCTCCTCAGTTTTTCATCAGCTGCTCCTCAGTTTTTCATCAGATGCTCCTCAGTTTTTCATCAGATGCTCCTCAGTTTTTCATCAGCTGCTCCTCAGTTTTTTACCAGCTGCTCCTCAGTATTTTATCAGCTGCTCCTCGGTTTTTCATCAGCTGCTCCTCAGTTTTTCATCAGCTGCTCCTCAGTTTTTCTTCAGCTGCTCATCAGTTTTTCACCAGCTGCTCCTCAGTTTTTCATCAGCTGCTCATCAGTTTTTCATCAGCTGCTCCTCAGTTTTTCATCAGCTGCTCCTCAGTTTTTCATCAGCTGCTCCTCAGTTTTTCATCAGATGCTCTTCAGTTTTTCATCAGCTACTCCTCAGTTTTTCATCAGATGCTCATCGTTTTTTCATCAGATGCTCCTCAGTTTTTCATCAGATGCTCATCGTTTTTTCATCAGATGCTCATTGGTTTTTCATCAGATGCTCATCGGTTTTTCATCAGCTGCTCCTCAGTTTTTCATCAGCTGCTCCTCAGTTTTTCATCAGATGCTCCTCAGTTTTTCATCAGATACTCATTGGTTTTTCATCAGATGCTCATCGGTTTTTCATCAGCTGCTCCTCAGTTTTTCATCAGATGCTCATTGGTTTTTCATTAGATGCTCATTGGTTTTTCATCAGCTGCTCCTCAGTTTTTCATCAGATGCTCATTGGTTTTTCATTAGATGCTCATTGGTTTTTCATCAGCTGCTCCTCAGTTTTTTTACCAGCTGCTCCTCAGTATTTTATCAGCTGCTCCTCAGTTTTTCATCAGCTGCTCCTCAGTTTTTCATCAGCTGCTCCTCAGTTTTTCATCAGCTGCTCCTCAGTTTTTCATCAGCTGCTCCTCAGTTTTTCATCAGATGCTCCTCAGTTTTTCATCAGATGCTCCTCAGTTTTTCATCAGCTGCTCCTCAGTTTTTTACCAGCTGCTCCTCAGTTTTTCATCAGATGCTCATTGGTTTTTCATCAGATGCTCATCGGTTTTTCATCAGCTGCTCCTCAGTTTTTCATCAGACGCTCATTGGTTTTTCATTAGATGCTCATTGGTTTTTCATCAGCTGCTCCTCAGTTTTTTACCAGCTGCTCCTCAGTATTTTATCAGCTGCTCCTCAGTTTTTCATCAGCTGCTCCTCAGTTTTTCATCAGCTGCTCCTCAGTTTTTCATCAGATGCTCCTCAGTTTTTCATCAGATGCTCCTCAGTTTTTCATCAGCTGCTCCTCAGTTTTTCATCAGCTGCTCCTCAGTTTTTTACCAGCTGCTCCTCAGTTTTTCATCAGATGCTCATTGGTTTTTCATCAGATGCTCATCGGTTTTTCATCAGATGCTCATCGGTTTTTCATCAGCTGCTCCTCAGTTTTTCATCAGATGCTCCTCAGTTTTTCATCAGCTGCTCCTCAGTTTTTCATCAGATGCTCCTCAGTTTTTTACCAGCTGCTCCTCAGTTTTTCATCAGATGCTCATTGGTTTTTCATCAGATGCTCATCGGTTTTTCATCAGATGCTCATCGGTTTTTCATCAGCTGCTCCTCAGTTTTTCATCAGATGCTCCTCAGTTTTTCATCAGCTGCTCCTCAGTTTTTAATCAGCTGCTCCTCAGTTTTTCATCAGCTGCTCCTCAGTTTTTCATCAGCTGCTCCTCAGTTTTTCATCAGCTGCTCATCGGTTTTTCATCAGCTGCTCCTCAGTTTTTCATCAGCTGCTCATCAGTTGCCCAAACCCTGTATATGGCCACAGAGAAACAGAACTCGATGACGGAGTATTTTTCAAGACAAACAATTATTCACATGGTGAACAGGATGAGGACCGTGAGACCAAACAGTCCCAGTCCCATAGCTTCAGAAAGGGCAAAACCCAGGATGGTATAGGAGAATAGTTGCTGTTTAAGGCATGGATTCCTGGCATATCCAATAATGAGACTTCCAAATACTGTACCAATACCAGCTTCAGAACCAGCCACACCCACAGTGGCAGCTCCAGCGCCAATTAATTTAGCAGCAGTATCAATGTCTCGGCACACTGCACCGGTCTGGACCCCTCGTGATAAAACCAGTGCCACCTCCTGTGACTGCTCTGTCCTGAATACAGGGCGGCTCAGCAGATTACTGGAATGTGGTCGGGAAAGAAGACAATCGCCATTCTTTACCAAAATTGGGTTGGACATAAGTTTGGCGCAGGCGTACATTTTGCTGGTTAAGGTGGACAGACAGGGGATACAAGAATGCCACACAGGTGATACTTGGCGGGGAGAGAATGAAGAAGGGTGACGGCACTGATTTGGTCCCTGGTTTTTCATCAGTTTTTTTACATCCACTGCCAATTAGACATGTGCAATTCGTTTAGTTCCGAATTCGTTTTTTTTTAACGAATTTTGACAAATTCGTTATTTCTGAAATTTCCGAATTTTTCAAATTTCCAAAATTTCGAATCTCCGAATTTTTCAATTTAGAATTTCCGAATTTCGAATGACCGAATTTTCGAAAATTCTGAATTTCGGAATTTCGGAAATTGGAAATTTCGAAAGTTCAAAATTCAAAATTTCGGAAATTTATAATTCGGAAATTTGAAAATCCAAATTTTCGGATTTCCCAATTTCTGAATTCCAAATTTCCGAATTTTCAAATTTCTGAATCTCCTAAAAAAGCAATAAAAAAAAACGAATGAAACGAAAACGAACACCTTTTTTTTCAGTGCACATGTCTACTGCCAATGCAAAAAAATGGATGGAAAGCAGACAGTTTGACAATTAAAATCTGTGGTTTTGTCCGATCCGATTTTTTTTAACGAAAGAAAAATAGAGCTTTGATCAGTTTAAAAAAAACGGATGTTGACAGATGCGGATTTAAACTGATTTAAATGGATGATCTTCAATTTACATCTGTTTTTCCAAAGAAATGCATTGATGTACATTTTTCATCCGTCGGCGAATGGCTGAAAAACGGACAAGCGGACAGCATGTGTGAAAGGGGCCTAAGTCTTGTTTTTCAAAAGAACAAGCTCTCCTGCAGACGTAGCAGTTACAGGGATGAGACAAACCATTTATCACTGATAGGGGTGCTTACAATGATCATCTTTTTTTTTAATTTAAAACCTTTATCCCAAAAGGATAAAAAAAAACTGTTGCTGTAACTGCTTATAGAGGGAGCTTGGCTTTAATTTTGTTATTGTATTTAAATCTCCTAGTCCCGCTAGCACTCTCCTCCCTGACTGACAATGCTGCTGTCTACTGTGCTCCTCCATTCAGAGTGGGGGGGGGCTCTAATACAGGAGGTGTGTTACTGGCCAGATCACCAGATGAAAACAGAGGGAAAAGTAAAAATAAAACTAATGCAACCACCACACCTAATGAGTGGAAAGCTATAATATACTACATTTTTGAGAGCAAAAAGGGTAAACCATGACCCGCAAACCGAGCAATCCTGTACATCAGAAAGATTATTGGAGCCTAATCTCCATCCCAGCCACACACCTATGCCAACGCCTCTCCCGACCCCTTACCATGTGATCAGCTGTCAGCCAATGACAGCTAATCATGTGATGTAAACAGAGCCGGTAATCGGCTATTGAAAAAAAACAAAGAAGATCACCGGCGGCTGTGAGAAGGACATCGGTCCCAATTGTGGAGAGCCTCTGCAGAGGCTTCTGTGCCAACCTGTGCCACCTACCAGTGCCTACCAGCGCCACCTACCAGTGCCCATAGTACCACCCATCAGTGCCCACAGTGTCACCTATCAGTGCCCACAGTGCCACCTATAAATGTTTATGGTGCTTATCCCTTTACTATCATGGTTGGACCGCATTTGCGTTCCAAGCCTTAGTTTGTTTTGTTTTTACGCCCACTAGCCTTACCATAGTGAGGCGTGGTCCGCATATGCGTTCCACAGCTCTCATTGTTCCCATCATTTCCGGTTGCCGTCGGAGTGGCGTCATACGCTCTTAACGCGATCCCTTATTGGATGTCGTGCATCGGCCCCATTTTGTCTGTTGTTGGTTGCAGGGAATGACGCGTCCTGGTGGGTGTGGCATCCCCCGGCCCGACGTCTGGTTGGCGGAGGGATGTCACCTGGCTCAGACGTTGTCGGATGAGAGGTGATGCCGTCTATAGCATCACTCTATTGGGCTATTATTATATTGAGGCTTGGTTACGGGCCAGCTCTAGAGCCATTATGATTGGCTTATTGCGAACACTGACGCCATTTTCCGGTGACCCGGAAGTGGCGATACACATGGCGCGAACAGCTGTTATTATTTGTTAATTATAGGTTTATAGATATATACAGGCATGAGTGGCAGACAGTCATATACCCCAGTCGAAGTCCTATCGGACGAAACGCGTCGGGTTGTTATGCCTGTCTTGCCACTATTTGATCCAAGCACTTTTTTTATATTCACTTATACCTGACTTTATTTTATGAGCCAGAGTATGTTTTATTGCATCGTTTTTTAATAAAGCTTTCAATAAGCTGATTCACACTATGGGGAAGTTTTCTTTTTGATCCCTATCCATTTGAGGACCTATACCTACTACATGGAGCTAGACCTCTGGTGAGCAGTTCTGCACCTACACCTTGGACGCCGGGAGTCGGTGAGACCAGAGAGGTTCGGTCGGTGAGTGCCGCAGTTTTCCACCATCTTCAGCTGCTGTGGACAAAGGGCTGCCTCCCCTGCTCGATTGCAAGCTTGTCTGACTCCCAAGCCGCCGGCTGGGGAGTCCATCACTGCTGGTAAGGGTATTTTTGCCTATCCCTTTTACATATAAGTTGGATACCTTATCTTGTGGATGCCATTCCCGGATTCAAGGGCCCCATTCTACCAATCCCGGTTGTTGTCGATCGTTCCAGCCACATTCCCAGATGCTTACCCACATATTCTTGTTGGACTTCTAGTTACGTCAGTAATTCATGAGTTTATGTTGGACTTTTAGTTACGTCAGTAGTCCTTGTGTTGATGTGCTGTATGTTATAGTTCACATTACCAACATCATAATTACAATTTTAGTCCTACCTATCCACTTTATGGTATTATCACTTATTTGTGTTATAGCATTTTTTTGTGATGTCTTAGTAACTCCACATTATTATTGATTCATGGATTTTTCCCATATATATATTACTGCTCCTCCCCATTTCTGGGATATGTAGTTAGTTATTGTAGGATTCATTTTATTTATCCTCTTAATTTCTTTATAACCACTTCACAGTACTTACCTCTGCTAGTGTCAGCTAACAGTTCATACACGATCAATTTTGTGTTTCATTAATACACTTTATTGCGCATATTGCCTTTCAGACGATTATTCTGTCTGGCTTTGCCCAATAACGTACATATAGAGTATTTTCTTTTCAGCGCCACACTTGTCCACACTACATCACCAGTTCTGCCTATCAATACCACCTACCAGTGCCCATCAGTGCCCATCAGTGCCACCTACCAGTGCCCATCAGTGCCACCTATCAGTGCCCATCAGTGGCACTCATCAGTGCCTATCAATGTCGCCTTATCTGTGCCTATCAGTGCAGCCCATCAGTGCCCATAAGTGCAGCCTATTAGTGTCCACCAGTGCCACCTCATCAGCGAATATCAACGAAGGAGAAAAAAATTACACATTTGCAAAATTTTATAACAAACTATGAGACGTGTTTTTTTTGTTTTTTTCAAAAATTTCTGCCTTTATTTGTTTGTTTAGCAAAAAAAATAAAAACCCCAGTGGTGATGAATAAATACCACCAAAAGAAAGCTCCATTTGTGTGAAGAAAAAATTATAAAAATTTAATTTGGGTACAGTATTGTATGACCACGCAATTGTCATTCAAAGCATGACAGCGCTGAAAGCTGAAAATTGATCTGTGCGGGGGGTGGGGGGGGGGGGGGGGGGTTAAGTGCCCGGTAAGCAAGTGGTTAAAAAAAAAAATTAGAAAAGAAGGTTGAAGTTCCTCTTTAAATCTACTTTGAAATCATGCGTCTTTTCCAATGGACATTCTAATCTATTTATATTGATGTAACAAAAAGAATGTGCTTTTTCCTATAGGAGAAGAGCATGCTTTCCTCGCTTTGACTCTTCCTTTGATTTCAGATAAAAGGGTTTAACCCATGTTTGATGAGGGTCACAAACCTGGCTTAGAAATTTGCAGGATCTGCTTGAATTCTTTGCGGATCTGAGAATTTCTAGACTAATGACCACCATATCGTTAAGAGGGTCACATGGTAGCCATCCAGTTCACTTACATGACTGTAATGCTCCAGAAATATCCATATTAGGATTGATTCTTCTCCAGGTTGTCAAACAGATAACAATTCTCGGGTACCAACCACTTGGGTAGAATAAACTTGAACAGAAATGTATTATGGGGACTGTAAAAATGGGAAGAAGGGTAAGAAACAAATGAGGATACCCAAACTGCCATTGGTCTGCTAACCTAAGATCTAGTGCTCCTCATAGTTTGGACTAATGTAAGCATGTATGTGTTCTTCTTGTGGGATCCTTGTGGAAGCTGGAAATCAGCTGCTAGCTTCTGGGTCCCCTGCTTCTTTCCAGTAGAGGAGCGTTTTTTATTAATGGTAACTGGATGGAATGGGGTGCAAGGTAGTTCAATACTAGAGCTTAGTTTAAACTGAAGATATGTAGACAGTGAAATTAGAGTTTTCTTGAATATATTATGGTAGGTTTCAGCAAAGGGAAGGGAGCTGCTGAGCAAGAAGAGTTCAATACAGTGAGTCAGATAGCACTGCACTGTGAGAACTGTAGTCCTAGGAGAGGCTCTACTGTGTAAGCAAGATCTTCTGAACTACATTTCCTAGAGAGGTGATTGCTAAGAGGGAAATAGCTGCATTTTCTCAGGCTGTAAAGGACTCAGCTTCTGTTTGCCGTGAGGGAGACTGGAGAGTGCACATTGCTGTCCAGTTTACATCACCGCTGCATGTCAGTGGCCTGAGCGGGATCTGGAGTGCTGGCTTTGGGGGTGCAGAGGTGGGTGCAGAGAAGAGAGTGGACTAGTTGCTATGTGTGACTGCATGGTGAGCTGCAATATCAATGGTGACTGGTGAGTTGCTGCTGTGGGAATTTGCTATCTGCTGCTAGAGGGACTGAGCCCTTTAGGAACTTACCATACAGCCATCTAGCAGCCAATTGCTGCCTGCAGGTTTGACTAGAACTATTCTCATGTGCACCAACAGTACAACTGGGCCCCAGCGCTAGATGGCTGAATAGTTAGGACCAAAGACTGCCTCTTTACAGCTGCTACACAGAGACCTTTACCTATTGCTTATGCCAGGGCTTGACAAATTTGCTTGGAATCTAGGAGCCAGCTAAAAAAGTTAGGAGCCAGGTTTTTTTTAAACGACCGACAAAGCTTTATTTTCAAAATAAAAAATAACTAATCTTAAATTTACACAGAAAGACCGCCCCGCTAGAGGCCCGAATAGCGTCACTAAAACGACGGTAAAGCAGCGTTAAAAATAGCGCCGCTTTACCGCCGATGCCCCCCGCGGCTCGGTGTGAAAGGGCTCTAAGGGTCCGATCAGGTCCGCCTGAAAAACAGACAGGTGAACCTGATCAGACAGCCCATTAGAAAGGGGCCAAGCAGGGAGATAACAAAAAAATTCATTTTAATTAGGAAAAAAATAAACAAACAGTTTTTATATAAATAAAAATAAAAGCTATTACGAAAAAAAAAAAAAAAAAGGCTATCCCCACATTCACTTCCTTCTCTTCTCCACTTTGGGAAGGAGATGGGCGGGCAGTGAAAACAGGCAGGTATTTCGCATTAGCATTGCATTAGCATTGCTGGTTGTAATACCAACGGCCACCACAAGATGGCGCCAGATTCCAGAAGGACCGAAGAAGGCCGCAAAGCCGCGGCCTCAATTACTGGCCGGCGCGGCCCGACGCGATCGCACGGGGGGGTCGGAGTCCGCACAGAGACAGGATACCCCCAGCTGTGCCGCCCCAGGCGCCAGGTCGCTAATTCTAGGCGCAAATGCGACCTGGCGCCCGGGGTTTGTCGAATCCTGGCTTATGCTAAGAGGTACCAGTCAGGGAACTTCGCCCCATATCCTAGTCATTCTCCTAGAGTGCACTGTAGATTAGTTATAGTATTATTATTTACAATGCAATTATTGATTAAATACACTGTTTATAACTGACTTTGCTGATTCAGGGGTTAATTCCAGTCTAGTGGTACAGAACTCTATCCTTAATTATTTTGGCATAGTGATTATACTCAGTGGCGTTGCTATGGGGGTGTGGAATGCACCTGGGTGACACCCGCCAGAGGAGTGACACCATCAGAGGAGCGGACTGACCATTCTGGCCTGAAGGCTCATGGCCAGTAGGGGGCCCCATGAGAGGCTCCTGGCAGAGAGAAGACTAGGGCCCTGTGCCTAGCAGGGGCATGCTGGCTGCAGCTGTCAAGACTGTGTTCTGAGTCGGGCTGACAGCTCAGCCCCCCCACCTTTATATATACGAATGGAAGAGGAGGGATGTTGAATCTGCTCCACCCCCACCCATTTCCCTCTGTGTCCATCCACATTGCAACCCCCAGTGTACAGCCAGTGTTGCTGTGTCTGTGAAGGGGATTGTGTGGACGGGGAATTTAAAACCAGTAGCAGTGACATTGAGAACCCAGAGAGCAGCCTTGTGAGTGAGAACTATGTATTTAGGCTGTGAGTGCCCCTGAGTTTGCGACCGCCTTCTGTCTACATGACATAGTACATAGGTGAGCCCTTATCACAGTTCTGGAGGGGAGCACATAACCAAAACTTCACATCACTGTATCTGCATTAGAAAAGGGGTGTTGTATTGATAGGATAACAGTGCTGGGGATATCTAGGGTGTATGGGGGAAACAGTGGTGAGGGGGGGTCTGGGGGTATCTTGCATGGTCATAGTGCTAAATGTATCAGGGGCATAGAGGGTCACAGTGAAGGGGGGAGGATAGAGGGGTTACATTGTGGGGGGTATCGGGGTGGGGGGATAATGTGTCGAGGAGTCACATTCAGGGGTATCAGGGCATAATGGGTAGTGGGGTCACATTGCAGGGGTATCGGGAAGTAATGGGTAGAGGGGTTACATTGCAGGGGTATCAGGGGGGTAATGGATAAAGGGGTCACGGTGCAGGGGTATCAAGGGAGGTAATGGGTAGAGGGGTCACATTGCTGGGGTATCGGGGGGTAATGGGTATCAGGGGGAGGTAATAGTAGAGGGGTCACAGTGCAGGGGTATCAAGGGAGGTAATGGGTAGAGGGGTCACATTGCTGGGGTATCGGGGGGCGGGGGTAATGGGTAGAGGGGTCACATTGCAGGGGTATCAAGGGACGTAATGGGTAGAGGGGTCATATTGCAGGTGTATCAGGGGGTAATGGGTAAAAGAGTCAGTGCAGGGGTATCAAGGGAGGTAATGGGTAGAGAGGTCACATTGCAGGGGTATCAAGGGGCACACATGGGAGTAAGTCACATATGTGCAAGTCACAAGCAAGTCTCAAGTCTTAACCTTCAAGTCACAAGCAAGTCCCAAGTTACTGTGGCGAAAAGCAAGCAAGTCAAGTCGAGTCCCTGCTAGAAGTCAAGCAAGTCAAGTCAAGTCATTTATTTTGGTCAAGTCACAAATGAAGTCAAAATACTGATCTACCCCATTTCCACCTTTAAATGAGTTAAAAGTCAGTTTTCAGGAAAGGTTTTGTTTTATTTTCAACATTTACAAAACTGCTTAGTGCTTTTTTCTTGGCATATTAAAGAAACACTTTGAATGCCCAAACAACAGACAAGGAGCAGAACACTCAGCAATTAAATGGCCAACAATCCTGAAAAAATGTAGTCCTTGCTGAGGGGGGAAAATAACTAAGCTCAAAGTTTGAACTTGACACAATGCCAATATCTGGACACTTGAATGGTGATAAGAATAGCCACTTAAAATGCATTGCATTTGCAAAAAATTAAATTGGAAAGTACTTTCTCGCTCAGTTGTGAGCGATGGGGTCGCATTATCACCCCACCATGGCTGAACCCACGTTCAACAGGTGCGCTTGATGCAGGGACTGACATAACTCTTACCGCTACCCTGAACAGCTCCAATGGAATTTGGCAAATGCTGATTGGCTTAGAGGCGGTGGTGGGCGGAGTGTGTGGGTAATATTTTCGGGGGGGTGGTGCCAAGTCATTGCAAGTCAAATAGCCCAAGTCAAAGTCAAGTCGCAAGTCATTAGTGACAAGTCAAAGTCAAGTCGAGTCATTTATTTAATTTTGTCAAGCAAGTCGCAAGTCCTCAAACAGGTGACTTAAGTCTGACTTAAGTCAAGTCATGTGACTCAAGTCCCCCACCTCTGTCAAGGGGTAATGGGTAGAGAGGTCACAATGCAGTGGTATTAGGGGGAGGTAATAGTAGAGGGGTCATAGTGCAGGGGTTCAAGGGAGGTAACGGGTAGAGGGGTCACATTGCTGGGGTATCTGGGGGGTAATGGGTAAAGGTGTCACAGTGCAGGGGTATCAAGGGAGGTAATGGGTAGAGGGGTCACATTGCTGGGGTATCGGGGGGCGGGGGTAATGGGTAGAGGGGTCACATTGCAGGGGTATCAAGGGAGGTAATGGGTAGATGTGTCATATTGCAGGGGTATCAGGGGGTAATGGGTAAAAGGGTCACAGTGCAGAGGTATCAAGGGAGGTAATGGGTAGAGAGGTCACATTGCAGGGGTATCAAGGGGTAATGGGTAGAGAGGTCACAATTCAGTGGTATCAGGGGAGGTAATAGTAGAGGGGTCACATTACAGGGGTATAAGTGGGGGATACTGGGTAGAGGGGTCACAGTGCAGGGGTATCAAGGGAGGTAATGAGTAGACGGGTCACATTGCAGGGGTATCAGGAGAGTTAATGGGTAGAGAGGTCCCATTGCAGGGGTATCAGGGGGGTAATGGTTAGACGGGTCACAGTGCAGGGGTATCAGGGGGGTACTGGTGAGTGGGGAACTGAAGGAAGTCGCTTGTTTTATGGTACACCCGTGGGCACGGACCACACTGGTTAAAGCACAAAAGTCACTGGAAATTCTGACACTACATGCAATATTTTTTGGACTCCAAAATAGAAATATTAATTTAAGTGTACCACATTCTGTTGTATTTTTTAGACATTTTTCACTGGACTTTTATTTATTTATATGTCTTTTTCATTGCACTTATTTTTACTGTATTTTTTTTATCTTTCATCAGTTGCTAAAGATTGCATTTATATCGTTTACAAGGAACTATTAGTCACGCATGATCAGGGTCTTCATGTGGTAGATTTCCAATCTAATTGGAAGACACATGCAGACCTGGTAAGAAATATATTATAACCCTTTCACGCCTAAGCCTATTTCTGACATTTGGTGTTTACAAGTTAAAATCCATATTTTTTTTGCTAGAAAATTACTTAGAACCCCCAAACATTATATATATTTTTTTAGCAGAGACCCTAAAGAATAAAATGGCAATTGTTGCAATATTTTATGTCACACGGTATTTGTGCAGTGGCGTTTTAAACGCAGCTTTTTGGGAAAAGGGACACTTTCATGAATTTAAAAAAAACGAAAAAGTAAAGTTAGCCCATTTTTTTTGTTTAAACTGAAAGATGATGTTACACCGAGTAAATAGATACCAAACATGTCACGCTTTATAATTGCACGCACTCGTGCACGCACTACGGTACCTAAAAATCTCCATAGGCGAAGCTTTAAAAAATTTTTTTACGTTTACCAGGTTAGAGTTACAGAGGAGGTCTAGTGCTAGAATTATTGCTCTCACTCTGACGATCGCGGCGATACCTCACATGTGTGATTTGAACACCGTTTACATATGCAGGCACGACTTCTGTATGCGTTTTCTTTGCTGCGCGAGCTCGCGGGGACGGGGGCGCTTTAAAAATTGTTTTTTCTTATTTATTTTATTTATTTTTATATCATTAAATTGTGTTTTTAAAAAAAAAAATAATTTTATCACTTTTATTGCTGTCACAAAGAATGTAAACATCCCTTGTGACAGTAATAGGTGGTGACAGGTACTCTTTATGGAGGGATCGGGGGTCTAAAAGACCCCAAATTCCTCCTTTGCACTTCAAAGTATTCAGGTTGCCAAAAACGGCGATTCTGAATACTATATATTTTTTTAAATCCGGCGCCATTGGCAGCCGAGTAAACAGGAAGTGACGTTGTGACGTCACTTCCCTGTTTACATTGAGGATACTGGAACGAAGCCATTTCCGGCTTCGTGCCAGTCTCTCTCCTCTAGCCGCCTGAAGTGGCGGATTGAGAATTGGGTCTCCCTGTGGTACGGGAGGCCCGGTCAGAGCAGCGGGAGGGGGGTATATCCCCTCCCGCTCCTCCGGGATAACAATTGAGCGGCTTTTAACCTTTAAGCTGATCGCCCGTTCTAAAAAACGCTACCGGGATGATGCCTGCAGCTGCGGGTATCATCCCGGTATAACCCCCGAAAGCCGAGGCCGCATATCTGCGTACGCTCGGCGGGAAGGGGATAATCTTGCATGTGCACTTTCAATTCTATAGCGCAAAGTAATCACAGGGATAAAAATATCACTGAAATAGGAGCACAAATTAATATACAAATACGCTCTGTTAAAGAGAACACAGATAATACTCTTTACCCCACTGTCCACCTGGGATAAGCGACTCAAATTGTGGTTCACTTTTCAGGTGATGGAAGTGCAAGAACACCCTCCCTGCTTGCACATTCACCCGGAAAGAGTGAATTACTGCGGAGGATCACTCTTCGGATGACGGGCAGAGCCACCAAACCTATACCTATCTACAAAATCAATTGCAGCCTCACTGTGCCCATCAAATGCAGCCACTGTGCCATCAAATGGAGCCACTGTGCCATCAATTGCAGCCACTGTGCCCATCAAATGCAGCCACTGTGCCATCAAATGGAGCCACTGTGCCATCAATTGCAGCCACTGTGCCCATCAAATGCAGCCACTGTGCCCTTCAAATGCAACATCTGTGCCCATCAATTGCAGCCACTGTGCCCATCAAATGCAACATCTGTGCCCATCAAATGCAACATCTGTGCTCATCAATTGCAGCCACTGTGCCCATCAAATTCAGCCACTGTGCCATCAAATGCAGCCACTGTGCCCATCAAATGCAGCCACTGTGCCATCAAATGCAGCCACTGTGCCCATCAAATTCAGCCACTGTGACTGCCTGGCAGCATTTAACCAGCATCCCCGCCAGCCTGTTCATTGTCTAACCGGCACTTACTCCATTTTGGTGGCGGGTCAGGCAGCGGGAGATGGTGGTGAGCTGTGGGTCAGGCAGCGGTGAGCTGTGTCCTCCATGCTTCCGTGCGTCTCTTCTTTTTTCCTGCTAGGCAACCAATAGGAGCGCCTGTCCTTTAGCCAATCAGGTGATGGGTATCAGACCTGCATTTTCTGATTGGCGGAGAGGCGGTTCAGCGTTAGAAAAGCAAATATTAATTTGCTTTTCTAACACACCTGGGTGGGCTCCAAGCGCAATGCTCTGTGCTCCGAGCCCGCCCTATTTTGAAGTCTATTAGAGCCTCTGGCATTAATCAGGTGCTTCAAAAAAACTCCCCCGCCGCTGTAATTCAGGCGCCCGACATCCTAAATGGGGCGCCTGAACACACTGCTGCTGCCCCATCTCCTGGCATGCTGGTACTTGTAGTGCCCCAGCAGCTCACAGACATTGGATGTGGTAATACAGGACAGGAGGATTATGTGCCTGTGTACTGGTGGGCATGTAATGAGTAGGGAGGTGTAGCACAGATTGGAGGAGAAGTTCAGAACATCCTTCCCCCAGAAGCAGGGCACTTCTCACACACAGAACATCGATCTAACAGCAGCCTAAGAGACAGGAGGAGCCCTGCTGGAGGAAATACAGCCTCCCCCTCCCCCCTGCTCACCGGGGTAAGCACTGACAATAAGACTGCTTTCACACTGAGGTGCTTTGCAGGCGCTATATCGCTAAAAATGGCGCCTGTGAAGAGCATCTCCTGTCACTCCAGTGTGAAAGCCCGAGTGCTTTCACACTGGAGTGGTGCGCCAGCAGGACGCCAAAAAAGGTCCTGCAAGTAGCATCTTTGAGGCGCTGTAGGAGCGGTGTCTACACCACTCCTACAGCGCCCCTGCCTATTGAAATCAATGGGTAGCACTGAAAATAGCGGCACTTTACCGCCGATGCCCCCAACACCCAAATGTGAAAGTAATACATTTCGTTCAGCTCAGCCCAGCTTACTTTGTATCAGGCAGCAGTCCGTCCCACACTGAATGTTGTCCCCTCCTCCCTCTCCTCTCCTCCAGCTGTCAGCATCTTCTGCTTCTATGTCAAAGAAGCCTCACTGGAGAAGGGGGCGTGTACACTGTGCTCCCATTGGCTGAGGAGGCAGTGGAGAGGCGGGGCAGCTATAATCTCGAAACTTGTAAAGCAAAAGCATGTCGGTAGTGGCCATTTCAGGGACAGATGTAAAATTACACTGATTTTTACAAACTGTCTCTGCTTTTACTGAGGCTGGCAACCCTTATGGGGCCCCCTAGTGGCCCGGACCCTCGGGCAGTGCTGAGTGCACAAATGGTCAGTCCGCCCCTGCCACCAGCAGCCACTGGTGGAGAGGATTTTCTGTTATTGACTCGTCTCGTTTTCGAACAATTAAAAAAATGCAGACTAAGGGCTTTAAAAACCTAAAGTTACCGTCAACACATTGGCAGCAGATTGGATTTGTTCACCACAACTCTGCCTAGATTAAAGCTTTTATCCCGGTAGGCTCGGCCCCCTGTGTATAACTTAATTTCTCATTATTGGTGATGGGTAAATGGGTGATGGGTCTCCTGTTCCCAGAGCCTGCCCCTCTGTAGGCAGCACCATCCTCTCCGACACAGCCGGGCTGAAGAAGGGATATTTATTGTGTACCCCTGTAGGAGTCGCTAGTGTCCCTGGTCCCCACTGCTGCACAGTCAGTCTCATAGCATTTTCTTCACACATTCCAACACGGAAAACAGTCCTTGGCTTGTTTTGATGTTTTATTATGGGTTGATAACTTGGATGGGGTAGGGAATTATGGGATGCCCAACTTGAAAAATGTTCAAAAACTATGAACAAAGGGACACTTCCTCCCTCTTTACAAAAGTCCACTTTTCCTTCCTCCTGCACAAACTTGGTTTTCACAGCACAGCACCTGTTGTTCACTCTTGAGGAAACAAACAGTTTTATTCTTAGTTCAGCAAAGGCCCATTACAGTCAGGAGCTCTAAGCCCTTTGACAAAGAAGTGCACTGAAAAAACAGCATGACATTCCTCCTTCTGCTTCCCTGTGGCCACTGACCCCAGCTCTACTTGCATGTGCCTCTGGAACTTGCCGGAAACTTCCAGAAGAATGGGAGGGGGGTTAGGAGGAGCTGCCTGAAGTATTCATAAGGGCCCTGACCAATCCCCAACAGATGGGTTGGCTCAAATATTCAGGGTCAGCCCACTTTAGCAGGAGATTGCAGGTGGAAGGTTGGAGATGGAGTGCTAAGAGGCTGTCGGTGTACCCTTGAGGGTAACCCCCTAGTCTGGGGGGGGTTTCAGTGGCACAGGAGCAGGTGTGAGGACAGCAGGAGCCAGTGAGCACATCCGGGAGATCCCCAAGGAGACAAGAGCCAGGAGTGTTACAGTTCGGCAGGACTGAGAGGCAGCCTGAGTGGACTGGGTGAGAAAAGTCTGAGATGGATACAGAGTCATTCTGGGAGGACTGTGAAAGATTAGCCAGGTGGGTTAGAGAAAGGGGCAGCTGCAGCCAGGTGGGCTGGCAGTGCCTGAAGAGGTGGTGCTGGAATCAGTAGCCACAGGAGAAGGACAGCTGGACACTAAGCCTTTGCTACACAACCAAGGGGCCCGTGGTCCCTGCCTGTAAAGGGCATTTGCTAGTGCTACCAATCTGACTAAGCTCTATTGTCAGGTCACCTTATGCCGCGTACACACGGTCAGAATTTCCGACAACAAATGTTCGATGTGAGCTTGTTGTCGGAAATTCAGACCGTGTGTAGGCTCCATCGGACATTTGTTGTCGGAATTTCCAACAACAAAAATTTGAGAGCTGGTTCTCAAATTTTCCGACAACAAAATCCGTTGTCGGAAATTCCGATCGTGTGTACACAATTCCAACGCACAAAGTTCCACGCATGCTCGGAATCAAGCAGAAAAGCCGCACTGGATATTGAACTTCATTTTTCTCAGCTCATCGTACGCGCTGTACGACACCGCGTTCTTGACGTTCGGAATTTCCATTTCCAACATTTGTGTGACCCGTGTGTATGCAAGACAAGTTTGAGCCAACATCCGCTGGAAATATATCCAGGATTTTCTTATTGGAATGTCCGATCGTGTGTAAGCGGCATAACAGTGTGCCAGCTGGTCCTGGGAGTTTAGTGCTTCAAGCAAGTGTTGTGCTGGAGGAAGCCGAGGAGTGTAAATAGCTGTACAGAAGAAGTTGTCCCTGGAAAGTTCTGCTAAAGTCAAGTGGGCATCCCATAATATCCCTATCCCCATCCAAGTTCAATACCCCTAATAAAAACATAAACAAACAAAGCTGCAAGGACTGTTTTCTGACTCAAGAGTGCTGTGGAAAAATCTGTGTACCTGGCTGTTCAAGATGGGGGGATCCCTTATATACCAGCAGCTCCTGCGGGGGTAGCGCTACATATAGTAGATCCATATTGTATGGCCTACAACAGACAGATATTGTATATAGCAGATCCATATTGTACGTCCTATTAGTTATTTATAGTCTTAGTATGTGATGGAGTTTTGTATTGTTCCTCAGCCAAGTGTTGTGTGCTGTCTGTCATCTCCCATGCGGAGGGGATTTTAATTTCCTCCACAATTATCCAGTAATTAGAAGATGCTGGTCTGATGGTCTTCCTGGCAGGAGGAGATGATTCAATAGAACAGCGGGGTCCTCTCATTATCGCCGCTGCAGAGATGACATTTCCCGACAGAACCACTCCATACAGACATTACAACTGTATTCTGAGGTCAGATTAGAAGAAATACCTGAGTGACCATAAGAGGATCAATAAAACGCTCCACCTGATGAATACATTTATGTGGTTGGTGAACCTACTGATTGCCATTCACTCGTGTTTTCCATTTCATTAAAGTTGGCCTCCAGCCTTCCTACAGCACATTTGTACAGTCTTCACTCCTGGACTGAAATGGCTTACTCTGATTTCCCTGCACACTTCGAGATTCTCCCAGTGTGCATTAGAAGCTGCAGCAAGTCAGATAGAGCCCAACCCATTTCCTTGATAGAGAACTTGCAACATCATCTAGCCTTTTTCTCCCCATCCTGACTGTGCCTGGTTCACCCTTGTCACAGGGGTGGATCCAGAGTCTAGTCTCGGGAGGGGCACTGCCAGAAAATATATTTTTTTGGGGTAAATCTATCGGGGAAATGGCTGGTGTTGGCACTTCAATCATCACGGCACCATAGTTGTTATGGTGTCAGGATGATTGAAGCGCATTATTACTATTATTACATTGTTATAAAAAATGTAATAGTTTAACTCACCATAATGCAGAATCAGTGGGAGCCCCGAGTGTGTCATTTGCCACGTCGCCTGTCACCAGATGCAGATTGTCACTTGCCACGTCACTTGCCACATCGCCTTTCACCAGATGCAGATTGTCACTTGCCACGTCGCCTGCCACACGTTGCGGATTGTCACTTGCCACATCGCCTGCCACCAAATGCGGATTGTCACTTGCCAAGTCACTTGCCACATCGCCTGCCACCAAATGCGGATTGTCACTTGCCACGTCACTTGCCACGTCGCCTGTCACCAGATGCAGATTGTCACTTGCCACGTCACCTGCCACCAAATGCGGATTGTCACTTGCCACGTCGCCTGTCACCAGATGCAGATTGTCACTTGCCACGTCGCCTGTCACCAGATGCAGATTGTCACTTGCCACGTTGCCTGTCACCAGATGCAGATTGTCACGTCACCTGCCACACATTGCGGATTGACAGTCACTTGCTCTGTCACTTTCCTGCTAAGGTGGTCTCTTGTGTCCCAGAGTCAGGCAGCAGAATACCTCTCAGGCAGCAGAGAGATGATGTAATCTCTCTGCTGCCGTCGCTGCCTGCACAGTGAGGGGGGAACTGCAGGGATGCAGGGCGGGCGCCGGGCGGTGAGAGATGATGATTGGCTGAGCAGCACGCTCACACATTGAGCCGCACAGCTGCTTATCCGTGCTCTCACCGACTGAGCCGCCGGACCAGCCCACTGTCTCTCTCCCGCGGAGCCGCCCACCGCCTCTCTTATCTACGGAGCTGCCCGCCGGCTCTCTCATCACCCTCATTCTCGGAGGGGGCAATTGCCCCGTTGCCCCCCCCTGGATCCGCCCCTGCCTTGTCATCCAATGGATTTGAGTTCTTTCAATCATGGAGGCTCAGCATCACATGTAGGCATTACAATTCAAATGATGATTCCCTAGAAATGCCCACTCCTCCAAGAGGAAAGCTGGTCCAGCAGGTAAATCGCCAGCAGTGAAGTCCAGATCCTCGCAGAGGTCATGACTGGTGGCAGACAATAGTGTAACCCGGGGGCAGGCAGTGGTTAGGGCAGGTAACAGATAATAATGTAATCCAGGGACAAGCAGAGGTCGATGTAGGTGGCGGATGATAGTGTAATCCAGGGACAGACAGAGGTCAGGGCAGGCGGCATACAAAAGTATAATCCAGGGACAAGCAGAGGGTTGGGGTATGTGGTAGACAATAACTTAATCAGAAGACAGGTAGAGGTCAGGGAAGGAAGCAGACAATAGACTAGTCTAGGGACAGGCAGAGGTCAAGGCAGGTGTCAGAAAAAAGCAAAAACAGAACAACAGGGCCAGAACAAACAGCAGACAACATAATCCAGTGACAGGAAGAGGTCAGGGCAGCTGGCAAACAATAAATACAGTGACAGGCAGAGGTCAGGGCAGGTGGCATACAATACCATAATCCTGGAACAGACAGAGGTCAGAGTAGGCTGCAGATAATAAATCCACTGACAGGCAGAGGTTAGGGCAGGTGGCATACAATAAATCCAGTGACAGGCAGAGGTCAGGGCAGGTGGCATACAATACCATAATCCTGGGACAGACAGAGATCAGAGTAGGCTGCAGACAATAAATCCAGTGACAGGCAGAGGTCAGGCAGGTGGCAGACAATAAATCCAGTGACAGGCAGAGGTCAGGGCAGGTGGCATACAATACCATAATCCTGGGACAGATTGAGGTAAGAGCAGGTTGCAGACAATAAATCCAGTGACAGGCAGAGGTCAGAGCAGGCTGCAGACAATAAATCCAGTGACAGGTAGAGGTCAGGCAGATGGCAGACAATAAATCCAGTGACAGGCAGAGGTCAGGGCAGGTGGCATACAATACCATAATCCTGGGACAGACAGAGGTCAGAGTAGGCTGCAGACAATAAATCCACTGACAGGCAGAGGTCAGGGCAGGTGGCATACAATACCATAATCCTGGGACAGACAGAGGTCAGGGCAGGCTGCAGACAATAAATTTCAGGGACAGGCAGAGGTCAGGGCAGCTGGCATACAATACCCTAATCCTGGGACAGACAGAGGTCAGGGCAGGCTGCAGACAATAAAACCAGGGACAGGCAGAGGTCATGGCAGGTGGCATACAATACCATATTCCTGGGACAGGCAGAGGTCAGAGAAGGTGACAGAAAATAGCTTAATCAAGGGATAGGCAGAGGCCAGGACAGGTGGCAGACAATATGCACAATCCAGGGAAAAGTGGAGGTCAGGGCAGGCAGCAGACAAAATCCTAAACCAGAAACGGCAGAGGTCAGGGCTAGCAGAAGTCAATAGAAACATCTAAAGACAAGCTATAAAAGGTCAGAACTGAGAATCAAAATGTTAGAGAGTAGTGTAGGTCAGACCTAACACAAGCCCGGAGCCCCAGGCTTGTGGCTTTCAAACAGAGCCCCCAAGGCACAGCCGCCAATCAATACAAGGCAGGTGGAAAGGTAGCACCAAGCTGATGCAGAGGGGACGTTGTCACCAGGGCAGGGCCTGTTGTCTGGCAATGGACATCGGCAAAGAGCGCAAATGACCTGCAGGTGTAGGAGCGAGTTTCACACTCCTAAAAGTTTTTAGAGTGGTAAACTCGGTCTTCTGTGTTTTTGGATTAAATACAGCACATATCACCACAGGGTGTGCACCATGACTTTCATTTGTATTTATTCGCTTGATACTTCTATGTCTTACAGCTACGTTTAGACATGCTGCTAACAAGAGGTCTGCAATGGATTGCTTTTCAGATTCATTTGACAGGTGGTAAGGAGGTGATATGCTTATTTTAACCCGGCAAATGCTGTACCAACATGTCGCAACCACATTCACTACATAAGGTTGCAGGGAGGTTGCGGTGCAGCCCTATTCACTTGAATGGGAGACGTCCAGGAGCCTTACTGTGTGCCAAACATGGCTGGGGGTATAAGCTGCAGCACATGTACAACTCTGACTGACTACCTTAGCATCTTAACGTGGAAGAAAATCCTAACTATAATAAAAATGTTCCTTCCCACCTCTTCCTACCTATCCTGCCTAACCTGTATAAAAATGATCTGTGTACTTGCCTATTTTCAATCTGTTCCAGCTCGTTCACATAATCTTGCAGCTCAATGTAAGGGAGCGCTCAACAATGGCTTTGAACTCGGTGACGTCACCCATAGTCTCCTATAGCCCAGCCATTGTCGGCAATCCCTCCTCTCCCCTGCAGCAATTTGTAAACTGGTAGTCATTGTTTTTACTTTTTGCCTATTATGCCATGTTATTGTATTTATGGTGTAGTGTCTCTTTATAATCATTGGTGCAAGTGTCGGCCATGTGTGACTTCTTTCTCTGCAGATGTGTCATATCCTTTCTATCCTTTCTATTCTGGGGTATATATATATCCAACACAGGAACCAGTCCTTGGCTTGTTTTTGATGTTTTTTTAGGGGATGATAACTTAGATGGAGTAGGGAATTATGGGATGCCCAACTTTTCTCCCTATTTACAAAAAAGTCCACTTTTCCTTCCTCCTGTGCAAACTTGGTTGCCACAGCAAAGCTCCTGGTGCTTACTCTTGAGAGAACTAACAGATTTGTGTTAGCTCAGCAAAGGCCCATTACAGGCAGGAGCTCTCAGTCCCTTGACAAAGTAGTGCAGTGAGCAAACAGCATGGCTTTCCTCCTTCTGTTTCCTTGCGGCCACTGATCCCAGCTCCAACTGCTTGCAGAAAAATGCTAGTCCTCCTTGCTGATCTTCCTCCCTGTCCTTGTGACTGACTTTCTGCCCCAGTCCTGCCAGACTGACACACTTCCATTCCATGGAGATTCCCCAGAGCAAGAATGAAGACTAAGCCCACTGCTGTCTTCAGAAAGCACTGCTACAACTGACAGTTTCTCCCCTTGTGTTGTCCCGCTGCCTCACCCGAAGGTTCTCCTCCATATGCCTCCTGTGGTGGGGTCCTTCTAGGCCAGTTATCTGGATCCTCCAGCCTGAGGTATTACCCCTCCCTGGCAGAGGTTCCCTCAAGGGCCACCGACAGCTATTTCTCAGCACTCCATCTCCATCTTCCACCCAACTCCCCGGCTGAAATGGCCCATGTCTAGTTATGTAGTTGACAAAAGATAATAAAAAGTCATCTATATAGAAATATACATGATACAAGCCCCGATGTGTCAGGTTTCAGTTAATACACAAGAGGCTTTAACAAGTTCAAAAACGGTAGTTCAAATTTATTCAAATATAGACGTCAAGGTCTTAGCAATAGAGGTGGATGACCATCAACTGTTTCCATTTACAACCAATCTCAGGGTTCAGTTCCAACAAGGAAAAAGCCAATAAATAGCCAATAATAAATAGTAGTACTGCAGCAACCATAGGAGGGCATCAAAGAGCCCATAGACCGTATCTGCTCAATGGTCCATGTGGAACCGTGCAAATGCACTGGGAGAGCTTAAGGTAGAATTGGATGTAAATCCCCAGGTGGATACAGAGATGTTCCAGGAACATCTCTGTATCCTCCTGGGGATTTACATCCAATTCTACCCTAAGCTCTCCCAGTGCATTTGCACAGTTCCACATGGACCATTGAGCAGATACGGTCTATATATATATATATATATATATATATATATATATATAGCAAAAAACCTAGCAGTTTTTCACATCTGCATCTCAGGTCAAAAGAAATATTGTTCTTTTGTCCTTTCACATACCAGTTGACCTCCCAGGGGATGTGTATGGGCCAAATCCAACATTGTCCTCCTATAAGGACCTGACATTGTGAGTTGTTCCAAAACTTTACTCCTGAATTCTGTCAATCTGGTACAACAGGTTATGATGAACTGTAGTATGAGGGACTACATTCATGAGACCTGGAACTACTGTGCTTCTATTATTTACCCTGACATTTTCCCAGGCTTTTAAGATTGATGCCCGCATTCTCCACCAATTGTGGAGTTCAGCTTTAAGTGGAGAGTTTACAGAGAGGTAATTTGAATGGCAAAAGTGTGTTTAAGGGCTTCCTGTCCACATTTCTTCATCAGTGTTGCAGAAAAACAAGGTATCACGTTCCTGGTGCTGAAGGCCAATGGAAAAAGGGCTTCCCCTGGGGCTAAGTTCCAGACTCCCCTGTAGGTGAAACAGGAGGAGTCTGACCCAACGTAGCACAGGTCGCCTGCTGGAATGCTTGCAGGGAAACTCAGGAGTACAGCTGATGTGCTGGAGTGGTGTCTGCAGACAGGTGGTGCCCGTGAGACGTAGCAGGTGTTTGCTAGCACAGAGACAGGAAAGAAGTTGGTTTGAATCCAAGGTCAGGTGCCAGGTGGGTTTCAGAGCAAACGTGGTCAGATGGATAGCTGGAGTCAAACACAGGAGAGCACGAAGAGAAGATCCGTTAATCAAGCTGAGGTCACCGCCCCCAGTTTTTCATGAAATGCCAAAACGTATACAACAGGTATATTTACTCCACAGCTTTTCCCTGGACTGACAGGGGCTGTTTGTCACTATATATTGTGTACCACGTGGAGTGTCACTTTAGTGCTTTATCCCTCACTGTGCAAGTCTTACACAATCAATCATTTCATAAGTCAAATATTAACTCATAACCCGAGCTGATAATCAACTTTGTAGATTTGCACAACATGAATAAACAGATGGAATTAATTTCTATTGCGTGTCTGGTGGGGTCATTTGGCATGTGGGTTACCTGCCAAGAATAATGCATAACTTTAATGGAACTGTCATTTCAAATATATTAAATGTGACTTGAGATTTGAAGGTGAGAAATCTCGTTAAGGCAACAAAATAACAAGTCTCTGCTGGAGTTGATTTGATCCGGAAGCTTGAATAAAAACAATTTGTCATTGCTGCTCATGGTAAAGGCTGCAGAATGGCAGTCTAAACAAGTCCCAAATCCAGTTACTATGGGGTGCATATATACAAAAAAATGCAGAATTATTCTTCCTGCAACTGCATTTACATTAGTTCTGGGTGAAAACGAATGGTGTTAGGTTATTTTCCCTCCAGGTCAAAAGTTATTCAGACATAAGAATAGAGTGAATCAGGAAAATAGTGAATTAAGACCACTAGATGGAGCCGAAGATCATAGCAAATGAGTATTTAAAGGGGTTCTAAAGGCAGAAAGTTCTATGCTTTAACTGCTTGCTGACCAGCCGCCGCACATATACTGCGGTCCCGACCCGTGGGTTTGCGTCCTCTGCAGTGTTTTCTGGGCTTTGGCAATTATTATCGGAAGTTTATTCATATCTTCTCATCTCTGGTCAAGCCCCTGACTGATATGACCAGAAAGGACGGTAACCCCCAGAGTTGGTCTCCGGAGTCCGTTAAGGCTTTTGGGGGCTGCCTTTGTTTCTGCTCCTGTGTTAGCACATCCTGATCCTACGTTACCTTTTATCCTTGAGGTTGATGCTTCTGAGACTGGTGTTGGCGCCCTTCTGTCTCAAAGTCCTACCTCTGAGAGAGCTATGCATCCTTGTGGCTACTTTTCCAAGAAATTGTCACCTGTAGAGTGCAATTACGAGATTGGTGACAGAGAGCTGTTAGCGATCGTTTTAGCCCTGAAAGAATGGCGACATCTCCTTGAAGGTACCACTGTGCCGGTTCTCATTCTTACTGACCAGAAGAATCTCACATTCTTGTCTGAGGCTAAGTGCCTCTCTCCCAGAAGGGCGCGATGGGCTCTTTTCTTGTCAAGTTTCAATTGTCTCATTCTTACCCGGTACTAAAAATGTAAGGGCTGACGCTCTGTCACGACAAATTTCCCCCACTTCCAAGATGGAGTCGGTTCAGGTTCCTATGATTCCTCCTGATCGTATTCTGGCTACGGTTCTCACCAGTCTCACTTCTCTTTTGGGTGACAAAATTCTTGCTGCTCAGGTCCATGCTCCTCCTGAGAAACCTTGTGACCGCTGCTTTGTCCCAGAGAGTCTCCGTACTGCCATGCTCCAGACTTAACATTCTCCCAAGGCTGCTGGCCACCCTGGTAAGAATCAACTCTTCTGGGCCATTTCCCAACAATTCTGATGGCCTAGTCTATGAGCTGATGTAACCGCCTTCGTAAGCTGCCTGTTCCGTGTGTGCTCAGAGTAAGTACCTTCAGTGGGCCTCCTACAACCCATACCCAATGGAGAGAGGCCCATGAAAAACGTCTCCTTTCTCTCTCTTCTCCCTTCTTGCCTTTTCCTTTCTCCTATAGACTAATCTTCTCTGGTAAAACAGTGCCCCTCCTTTTTCCCCTCCCTTAAAATGTAACAGCACAATGCTTACTATGCCTATTAAAACTCTCAGCCCCCCCCCCCCCCCCAATACTTACCTGAGCCCCATCTCTATCCAGCGATGTCCACGAGTGTCTCGGCCATCCGGGACTCTCCCCCCTGATTGGCTGAGACACAGCAACGGCGCCATTGGCTCCCGCTGCTGTCATTCAAAGTCAGTCAGGCAATCAGGAGAGAGAGGGACGGGCCCAGGCCTGGGCCGCAGCTCTGTGTCTGAATGGACACAGAGAGCTGCGGCTCGCCACAGGTGCCCCCAAAGAAAGCTGCTTGCTGTGGGGTCACTCGACAGGAGGTAGAGGCCAGGAGCACAGAAGAGGGACCCAAGAAGAGGAGGATCGGAGCTGCTCTCTGCAAATCCAACTGCAACAGAGCAGGTAAGTATAACATGTAACAGTTATTGAAAAAAAAAAAACTAGACTTTACAATCACTTTAACTACTTCCCCGGAAGATTTGGCTGCTGAATGATCAGACCTTTTTTTTGCAATATGGCACTGCGACGCTTTAACTGACAATTGCGAGGTCGTGCTACCTTGTACCCAAACAAAATTGATGTCCTTTTTTCCCACAGATAGAGCTTTCTTTTGACGGTATTTGATCACCTCTGCGGTTTTTATTTTTTGCGCTATAAACAAAAAAAGAGCGACAATTTTGAAAAAAAACCCCACAATATTTTGTACTTTTTGCTATAATAAATATCCCCCAAAAATATATAAAAAAACTATTTTTTTCTTCAGTTTAGGCCGATGTGTATTCTTCTACATATTTCTGGTAATAAAAATCGCAATAAGCGTATATTGTATGGTTTGCGCAAAAGTTATAGCGTCTACAAAATAGGGGATAGATTTATGGCATTTTTATTATTTTATTTTTTTTTTACTAGTAATGGCGGCGATCTGCGATTCTTATCATGACTACGACATTATGGCGGACACATCGGACACTTTTGACACACTTTTGACACATTTACAATTATACAGTGATCAGTGCTATAAAAATGCACTGATTACTGTATAAATGTCACTGGCAGGGAAGGGGTTAACACTAGGGGGCGATCAAGGGGTTAAGTGTGTTCCCTACATGTGTTCTAACTGTAGGGGGAGGGGACTGACTAGAGGGAATGGCAGATCGTGGTTCCTAACTATTAGGAACTCACAATCTGTCACTCCTCACGGAACAGAACAGGGATTTGTGTGTTTACACATGTCCCTGTTCTGCCTCTCGTTCCCGCGATTGCTCATGGCCGGCGGTCATCTCGACCATCGGCCACAAGCACCGGCACCCCCGCAGTGCAGCGGGCGCAGCGGGCGGGCGCCTGCTATCCCATTTAAAGGAGCCGACGCATAGCTACGACGGCCCGCGGGAACGTGTCGACCTGCCGCAGTATAATGACGGCGGCTGGTCGGCGAGCGGTTAAGATGAAAAACCTTCTGTGTGCAGCTTCCCTCCCGGCCCCCCCTTGTACTTACCTAAGCCCCATCTCGATCCAGCAATGTGCACAAGAGCAGCAGCTCTATGAGGTCTCTCTCTCTCCCCATTAGCTCACACAGCAGCTTGAGCCATTGCCTCCTGCTGCTGTCAATCAAAGCCAGTAAGCCAATGAGGTGAGAGCGGGGGAGGAGGCGGATCCAAGCAGCACTCTGTGTGTGAATGGGCAATGTTCATTCACAGGGGCGTGGCTCCGGAGCTGCTATTCAAAGCGCTCACCAGGGAGGAGGAGCCAGGACCGTGGGAGGGGGACCCAGAATGAAGAGGATCAGGGCTGCTCTGTGCAAAAGAGCAGGTAAGTATGACATGTTTGTTATTTTTTTAATTTAATTTTTTTGTAGTTACAACCTTTACAATCACTTTAAAGAAGAATTTCAGTTTAAACCTAGCCTTCAAAATGTCCCCTCCCCCTCCTAACGTCTATGCTGACTAACCTGTGTAAAATAATGTATATACAGTAGTGCTCAAAAGTTTGCATACCCTGGCAGAAATTGTGACATTTTGGCATTGATATTGAAAATATGACTGATCATGCCAAAAATCTGTCTTTTATTGGATTATAGCAATCACAGGAAGCCATTTATTATCGCATAGTTTTTTTGATACTTTTTAACCACTTGCCGCCCGCCATATAGCAGAATGACGGCGGCAAAGTGGTTTCAATATCCTGACTGGACGTCATATGACTTCCGCAGGATATTGAGCCGCTGCACGCCCCCGGGGGCGCGCATCGCGGTGATCGTTGTTGCGGGGTGTCAATCTGACACCCCGCAGCACCGATCTAGGTAAAGAGTCTCTGATGGAGACTCTTTACCACGTGATCAGCCGTCCAATCACGGCTGATCACGATGTAAATAGGAAGAGCCGGTGATCGGCTTTTCCTCACTCGCATCTGACAGACGCCACGTATCCGTGCCCATCAGTGCCCAGCAGTGCCGCCTATCAGTGCCCATCAGTGCCACCCATAAGAACCAATCTTTGCAGCCTTTCAGTGCCCATCAGTGTCACCCATAAGTGCCCACCAGTGCCACCCAGTGCCACCCAGTGCCACCCATGAGTGCCCATCAGTGCCGCCTATCAATGCCCATCAGTGCTGCATATCAGTGCCACCCATCAGTGCC
Organism: Lithobates septentrionalis; assembly: GCA_037952835.1. NCBI lineage: Eukaryota > Metazoa > Chordata > Amphibia > Anura > Ranidae > Lithobates > Lithobates septentrionalis. The sequence continues at coordinate 72,577 of JBBDGP010002821.1, forward strand.
ACCTGCCAGTGCCCATCAGTGTCGCATATCAGTGCCCATCGTCAGTGCCCGTCAGTGCCCGCTCATTGGTGCCACCTCATCGCTGCTGCCTTATCAGTGCCTGTCAGAGCTGCCTTATCAGTGCCCATCAGTGAAAGAGAAAATTTACTTATTTACAAAATTTTTAAACAGAAACAAAAGCAAAACTTTTATTTTTTTCAAAATTTTCGGTCTATTTTTATTTGTTTAGCAAAAAATAAAAAACACAGAGGTGATCAAATACCACCAAAAGAAAGCTCTATTTGTGGGAACAAAATGATAAAAATTTAGTTTGGGTACAGTGCAGCATGACCGCGCAATTGTCATTCAAACTGTGACAGCACTGAAAGCTGAAAATTGGTCTGGGCAGGAAGGTGTCTAAATGCCTGGTATTGAAATGGTTAAAATCATAATTATAACAGAAATCGCCCAAATGGCCCTGATAAAAAGTTCTTCCGCCAGTTGTGGCTGCAATCTTTTTTGGTCTAGACCTTGGCTTGGTATCAAAAGAGCCCAGAATTTTCCACTTCTTAGTAAGTGATTAAACAGTACTGACTGGCATTTTCAAGGCTTTGGATATATTTTTATATCCTTTCCATCTTTATAAATTTCCATTACCTTGTTACGCAGGTCTTTTGACCGTTCTTTTCTACCTCCTCATGGCTCAGTGTCTAGCCTGCTTAGTGCATTCATGTGAGAGCTAAAAAACCCATTGACTATTTATACACAGACACTAATTGTGATTTTAAAAAGCCACAAATGTGGGAAATTAACCTTTAACCACTTCAGCCCCGGAAGGATTTACCCCCTTCCTGACCAGAGCGTTTTTTGCGATTCGGCACTGCGTCGCTTTAATTGACAATTGCGCGGTCGTGCGACGTGGCTCCGAAACAAAATAGACGTCCTTTTTTTCCCACAAACAGAGCTTTCTTTTGGTGGTATTTGATCATCTCTGCAATTTTTATTTTTTGCGCCATAAACAAAATAAGAGCGACAATTTTGAAAAAAACGCATTATTTTTTACATTTTGCTATAATAATTATCCCCAAAAAATATATAAAAAAAACATTTTTTTTCCTCAGTTTAGGCCGATACATATTCTTCTACATATTTTTGGTAAAAAAAAATCGCAATAAGCATTTATTGATTTGTTTGCGCAAAAGTTATAGCGTTTACAAAATAGGGGATAGTTTTATGGCATTTTTATTAATAATTTTTTTTCACTAGTAATGGCGGCGATCAGCGATTTTTATTGTGACTGCGATGTTATGGCGGACATGTCGGACATTTTTTACACATTTTTGGGACCATTGTCATTTATACAGCAATCAGTGCTATAAAAATGCATTGATTCCTGTATAAATGACACTGGCAGTGAAGAGGTTAACCACTAGGGGGCGGGGAGGGGTTAAGTATGTCCTAGGGGAGTGATTTCTAACTGTCAGGGGGATGGGCTGGTGTGTGACGTCACTGATCTCTGCTCCGATGACAGGGAGCAGAGATCGAGTGACACTTGTCACTAGGCAGAACGGGGAGATGCTGTTCACAACGGCATCTCCCCGTTCGTCCTCTCCGTGAGGCGATCGCGGGTATGCCCGCGGCGATCGAGTCCGCGGCACCCGCGACCCGACTCACGTTCAAAGTAACGTACGGGTATGTTACTTTGCGCAGCCGTGCCATTCTGACGCCGTAAAAATACAGGAGGCGGTCGGGAACCGGTTAATAGCCATTTTAACCTGTGTGTGCCACCTTCTGTGTCTGTACCAAGGTGAAACATTCCAGGGTATGTAAATTTTTTATCAGGGCCATTTGAGTGATTTCTGTTATCATTATGATTTTAAAAGGAGCCAAAAAACTATGTGATAATAAATGGCTTCATGTGTTCACTATCCTTGAATAAAAGACAGTTTTTTGGCATGATCAATCATATTTTCAATATAAATTCCAAAATGTCTCAATTTCTGCCAGGGTATGCAAACTTTTGAGCGCAACTGTACCTACCTATGCTTAGTTCACCCCAGTCTAGTCACATGGTCACCTGCGTCAGGAGGAGAGACTGCTCTGACTGTGGCTAGTAAAGACTGGAGAGGTGATGTCACCCAAAGACTCCCATGTCCCGGTCGTTGTCGGCACACCCTCCTCTCCCCTGCAGCTGCTGATGGCTGAAAAAGGGGAGCTGGATCATATGACCGGTTTGGAGCGAGCTGAGAATAGGTAAGTATATACATCTTAATTCAGCATAGGTGTTCGGAGAGGGGGACATTTTTAAGACTAGTTAGGTTTAGGCTGGCATTTGAATTTTGTTTCTATCAACATCAGCCCCATCTAGTGGCCATAATGGGGTAATTTCCTGATTCACTGATGTAATGCAAAAACAGTCCTGATCCATTTCTTCCAGAAGGTTTTTGGAAATCCAAGCAACCAAAAGTAACAGTGAAATTTGGATTTGGATTTGACCATCAAAGTCTGTGAAATTCGGTCTGGATTTCACATTATCCATAATTCAGGCTCAACCCCAGTCATGAAACACAAACTATCAATAAATTCTATTTAGATAGAAAAAAAAAACCCTGAACTGTTGTCCTCTCTTATCAGTTCTTGGCAACCATAGAGAAAGCTCTCTTCAATTTTAGAAATAATGTACGTCCCAGCTTGACCAATACGTCATGGGCCCCTGGGGGGGCATACTGTAGAATAGTCAACATGAGTACTCTTATTTTAAGGGGAGGGAGGAAGGCTTTTCTGTTTCAAATGCTGCTTTATGCATTGACATACCTCAGTATAGTATGGTCACCTACTGACTTAGCACCATAAGACATGGACGTTGAATCCAATTTCAGTATTATTTCAGCTAATTGCTGTACAGAGAATGGTTGTCCAGTCTTTTAAAGTGTAAGAAGACAATGACTTTCCTAAGCCCTGCCCCTGCACATAACTAACACTGACTGAGGGAACATGGAAAAAAGTGGGAAGGGTCTAACTAAGACTAATGTCAGGACCTGGGTTTTATCCTGCGACCTCTGCTGTGTCAGGCAATGTCTCTTCTTGCTGAGCCACATGATATGTTGGACAGCTCTCTGGGCAATTCCTTGAATGATCTTGCCCTTAACCTCATCTCTCTTGAACCTTTTGCTCCTCCCATGAACTTCCTGTTTAAGCCTATTTGCACTTCCTGCTTGCCAGATTATTGTGCTCTCTCCAGCCAATATCTTGCTCTTGTCACTCCTGCTGCCATCCATACCTCCACTACCACTCGTTATCAACTGTTGGCTTGCTGCTTGACTACACTTCTGTTTAATCCCAAACTGCTACCACTTGTTACCGCCCTTTGGCTTGTTCTTTGACTATGCTTCTGCTTGTTCCCTACCTGCAAACAATTGTTACCAAACTTTGGCTTGTTTACTGACTATGCTTCTGTTTGATCTACCTGCTATAACTGCTACTGAATGAATGAGTGACTTGTATAGCGCTACCTATGCGAACTGAATCGCCTCAGGGCGCTTTTTGCTGTCGGTGTCCATCTGCAGTATAGCGCGGTCCTTGCCCATGGAGTCCTGAAACGCTTACAAACACATACGACATACACATATTTGGCCAATTTTTCGACAGGATCTAATTAACCTACCAGCATGTCTTTGGAGTGTGGGAGGAAACCGGAGTACCCGGAGGAAACCCACGTAGGCACAGGGAAAACATGCAAACTCCAGGCAGATGGCGTCGTGATCGGGAATTGAACCAGCGACCCTATTGCTGCTAGGTGAATGTGCTAACCACTACACCACTGTGCTGCTACTGGACCACGGCTTGCTCACCTCCTAGTGAGGTGATCCTGAGGACCACCACCTGGTACTAGCATGCAGAAAAACCCATCTCCACCATCAGGAACTCTGATGAACAGAACTCCTGGTAATGCCTATACACCTCACCTTAGATGAGCCGATGTCATCCGCCAAGGGGACCTGATACTGTACTTATCCTGCTGGTGGGTGGGAGCCTCTCTTTTGCTATAGCTACTGGTCTCTGAACCAGGCCCCAACTCAACCTGGACAAGGTCAACAGATACCCCAATATCAAGCAAGGAGGCATGGATTGTTTCAAAAAATTATAGAACAGACCATTATGGAAATATTATACGTGTCTCAAGAAAGTAGGGTCCATGAACTCTTCCAAGCTGGTTAGTCCACGTGTTTTGCATTAAATTGCTTCCTCAGGACAAAATTGGGTAGGTGCTGATTGACCCTGAACATCAGGTAATGGGTGTCACCACACAAGACAAACAAAGGGCTAAAAACATTCCTTTAAAAGGCTGAAAATCCATAGGCTATCAGCGTTAGCAAGCCTGTATAGGGTTCCCAGATTCGGCAGGTTCTGCCCTCTATGGGGAAACAGGACAAAGATATTTTATAATCAAGGTATAGTGGTGAGGATAAATTAAAGCTCAAGTGTTGCGACTGGGGAGTAAATGACTTGAACACATCGGTTCAGATCTGAGTGTCATGTATGAGATCAACCTTCAAAAGAGCCATAGAGACAAAAATGTCCCTTACACATGCACATTGGATATAGCTTGCCTAAATACCAGATATAGCTGAAAAAGGCCTTATCACTATTATATTTGGAGGCTCACTAATGAAGCCAACACAAAACCTGATAGGGTGGAGGCACCTGGAAGTTCCAAAAACATAAGGCAGGCCACACATGGCTCGAATTTTGAAAGAATTTTCTTTCGAAAATCTTATCTAAGAATTTTCGTTCAGATTTTGCACCATTAGTGGGGTGCAGCAACAGACGATTTTTCGTGCGGCCATCGAATTTGAGTATTCGGGCATGTTGGAAATTTTTTGAAAAACGAACGACTTTCTAATCAATTATGGGAGAAACGTGCGAGAGATGTAATCGAAAAATTAATGCGCATGTGCAAGGAAAGAAAATTCCTGGAAAGAAATGAAGGTTCCCAAGCCACGAAAATTCTTTTTTGTAGCAACAGGAGGTGAAATTGAAGGCTTGGTTGGTCGAATTTTGAAACCAATGGTGGCATCATCGGATCCCAAAACGCACAAAATTTCTGATTTTCAAAAGAAAATTCTTTTCGAAATTCGACCATGTATGGCCAGCCTAAGAGCTGAGGGGGAAACCTGTTACTGGAACTTCCAGGTGTCTCCACCCGATCCGGTTTTGTGCTGGCTTCATTACTAGACATGTGCAATTTGTTTTGTTCTGAATTCGTTTTTTAACGAATTTCAACAAATGAGTTAATTCTGAAATATCCGAATTTACAAAAACCCGTTTAACGTATTTTTCCGAATATTCTTAAATTTCAAAATTTCGAAATTCGAAAAAAATCCGAAGACCCAAAAATTTGAAAATCTGAAATAATAACTAACTAATAATAACTTAACTGTTAAATTCTAGGTATTGGAATTTCCTTTCAAATTTGGCTGTTCGTGAACGTAACTAATACGAATTTTTTCGAAATAACGAATGCCGCATCTAAACGAATGGACAACAAATTATTTAATAATAAATAACAATAGTAAAAAACTTTTTTAATCATTATTATTTATTATTAATTTGTTCCGTTCTGTTTGTTTAGATGCAGCATTTGTTATTTTGGATAGTTCGTAACTTTGGTTAAATTTGTGTTCGATACGTTCACTAACAGCCAAATTTGAAAGGAAATTCCAATACCTATAATTTAATAGTTATTATCAGTTAGTTATTCCAGATTTTCGGGTTTTCGAATTTTCGGATTTTCATTCTTTTGAATGTTAAGATTTTCATTCTTATATTCGGATTTTCATATTACCAAATTTCCGAATTTTCGAATTTCTTCATTTCGAATTTTCGAATTTCCTCGTTTCGAACTCCCGAATTTCCAAAATTTCAAATTTCCGAATTCCAAAATTCAGAATTTCAGAAATTCTGAATTTTCGAAATCCAGAATTTCCAAAACGAATGGAACGTAACAAATTATTATTATTATTAATTTGTTCCGTTCCATTTGTTTAGATGCGGCATTTGGTTTTTCGGATAGTTCGTAACTTCGGATAAAGTTGTGTTTGTTACATTCACTAACAGCCAAATTTGAAAGGAAATTCCAAGACCTATAATTTAATAGTTAGTTATAATTAGTTAGTTATTCTTTTGGATTTTCTTTATTATTTTCGGATTTTTGAATTTTTGAATTTCCGAACTGCGATCATAACAAAAGACCCCCAAAAAACAAAAAAAAGCAATAACAAAAACGAACACATTTTTTGGCAGTGTACATGTCTATCCCTTACTCCCTCTTATTCAATACAAAACATTAAAAAAATACATGGAAGTGGAGCAGAACAGGGACTGTGATGTGATGGTTGGGGTAAGGAGAAAGGACGGCCAAGCTCAAAAAAAGATTTAAAAAAAAAATCTTTAATATAAAAAAAAATCTTATGTCTTTTCACTTTAAGATGCTATCTAAAAGTGTTCTTGGTAAGTCTTTATTATTAGATTTTTTTTTTCTGTCCGCAGTGAGCTTGAATAATGTGATAATCTTCTGTTTCTGTGAAATTATTTTTATGTAACACCTAATTTGCGGTTAACACATGTACCTGTTTTTTTTTTTCCTGATTTAAAAAAAAAAAAAAAAAAATCCAATTTAAAAAAAAAAAAAAAAATCAGTATGATTTATATGGCAAGTGAAATCCAGAGATAGTTGGGAACTCTTGATCATTATTTATTTTCCAGGTTAGTGATTAAAAATCTATCAAAGTCAAAGTATCCGCAGGTCAAATGAGTGAATAAATCACCTAAACGCACAAAAACCAAAATGAAAGATGGCGCTTACAAATCATAAATATATAACACAGAAATTACATTTTGATTCCACCGTGAATGACCATAAGTCCATATAAACATAGTATGAATATAACAGCTCAACCTCTGTATTTGCGGACAATACTAAGCTAAGCAGGGCAATAACTTCATAGGTTGGGCTTGATGGACTTGTGTCTTTTTTCAACCACACCTACTATGTAACTATGCAACTTCTCAGCAGGATGTGGGAGGATTCTGATACTCCTCCTGAGTACTGCGATACCACATGTGTGAGACTTTTACACAGCCTGGCCACATAGAGAGGCCCAACATACAGGGAGCACCATTAGGATGAGCACTAATGTGGCATTGATGAGCACTGATGTGGCATGGCATGGATGTGGCATGAATAGAGCACAGATGAGGCATGGGTGAACATGAATGAGGCATGGGTGAGCACTGATGAGGCATGGATGAGCACTGATGTGGCATGGCATGGATGTGGCATGGGTGGAGCACAGATGAGGCATGGATGAGGCATGGATGGGCATAGATGAGGCATGGATGGACGTGGATGAGGCATGGATGGACAGGAATGGGCATGGATGAGGCACGGATGGGCATAGATGAGGCATGGATGGATGCAGATGAGGCAAGGATGGGGCATGGATGAGGGAGGGATGAGGCATGGATGGGCGCAGATGAGGCATGAATGTGCAGGGATGGCCATGGATGAGGCATGGATGGGCACGGATGGGCACAGATGAGGGGTGAATGAGGCATGGATGGGTACGGATGAGGCATGGATGGGCATGGATGAGGCACAGATAGGCAGGGATGGGCATGTATGAGCCACGGATGGGCATGTATGAGGCATGGATTAGGCACTGATGGGCATGTAGGAGGCATGGATGGGCACGGATGAGGCACATATGAGGCATGGATGGGCACGGATGAGGCATGGATGGGCACAAATGAGGCACGGATGAGGCAGGGATGGGCATGTATGAGGCATGGATTAAGCACTGATGGGCATGCATGATGCATGGATGGGCATGTATGAAGCACAGCTGGGTATGTATGAGGAATGAATGGGTATCTATGATGCATTGATGGGCATGTATGAGGCACAGCTGGGCATGTATGATGCATGGGTGGGCATGTATGATGCATGGATGGGCATGTATGAGGCACAGCTGGGCATGTATGATGCATGGGTGGGCATGTATGATGCATGGATGGGCATGTATGAGGCACAGCTGGGTATGTATGAGGAATGAATGGGCATGTATGATGCATGGATGGGCATGTATGAGGCACAGCTGGGCATGTATGAGGCATGGATTAGACACTGATGGGCATGTATGAGGCACGGATTGGCATGTACGAGGCATGGATGGGTATGTATGAGGAAAGGATGGGCATGTATGATGCATGGATGGGCATGTATGAGGCACAGCTTGGCATGTATGAGGCACAGATGGGCATGTATGAGGCACAGATGGGCATGGATAAGTATGTATGAGGCACGGATGAGGCCTGAATGGGCACAGATCAGCGCTGTGGGCACTCCAGAGACATCCAGCTCGCGCTGCTGTACTGATCGCATGCAAGGAGAGGAGGCAGCTGAACTGGACATGCGTCGGTTTGTTGACAAGTGATCTCTCCGTCATTGGACGGGGCTATCACGTGTCATCGGCCCTTTACCCTGATCCGTGATGTGCCAGAATCACTGGACACTTCCAGGTGCGCGTCCCTTCCTTACCATATTCCAATGGAGCGAACCGGTGGAGAGGTTGCAGCTGAAAAATTCCAACTGGATATCTTTTGACCTTCCTGTAGCAAGTGACTTCACACCCACCACCTGAGCACTAGATGGGAAGATTAGAAGGACATCTCCATTCTAAATCACTATTTGGTGTTGGGAATGGTCTTATTTTCTTTTTATCATTGCATTTTGGGACATTATACTGTCTTTATACGGACTTACAGTCTTTCACGTTGGTGGAATGTCATTTCTATGTTATATATTTATGATTTGTGAGCGCCACCTTTCATTTTGTTTTTTTTTGTGCAGCCAGGAAATTAGCATTTTCTTCAGGATAGGGTTAGTAGTGGTCCATTATAGATTACCTGTATTGCGTGCAAGATGAACTCTAGGCAAACGGCTTAATACATAGAAGAAATGTACAAGGGGTCTGTTTTATCTGCAAAAGGGTTTGCACTTCTGTCCATCCAGTCTTGAGATTTACACAGCTTTACCACACAGCACAGTTCTGAACGGAAGGGATTAAACCTTGTATTTCTCTTCTGCAGTTCAGTAAGAATTACAGGTCTTGTCTCTCCCCCCTCCCAGCTAGTGATTGGACAGTGAAAGGAGAAGCAGCAGATTGAGGAGGCCATCTCTATGTCACTCTGTTCTTTCCTCCTATCAACATGTTCCTTGCACAGCACCACAACTTATTGGCTCCTTGTACTGCTTCTGCCTCCCCTCCCCTGCTGTTCAAGTCGAGTCAGGTACTTAGACTGCTTGTATTAAAAAACATACAGAATGTAGTTAAGGATATATTAACTGGTAAAGAAAAATAACTAAAATATCTTTTAATAATGATTAGATGGCATTATTAGGTGCTTAAACGCTAAAGTAAGGCTCTTTATATAAAAACAGGTCTGCTTGCTAGAATGAAAGACATAATTAGGAAAAAGATTTTATTGGAGCAATCTGTTGCTCTCCTGGTCCTCGAACTGTTTTTTTTTGGAATTTGGGCAGACAGTTATTCTTTATGTTCTAAAACTGGAGGTCCCTCCCCTGCCACCATTTTTCTCTTGGTGTCAGGAAAACTTGTCAGAAGTGATTCATGCTAATAGCAGAGGAAGGAGGCAGCAGACAGAAATGACACTTAGTGCTCCGGACTGAGACAAGTACACATTATAGAGGGATGTGCTTTGTTCATATTTCATGTCTGAGGTTTACAATCACCATAATCTTTTTTGCTTTCTAATTTTTCCTTTTACTTTGTAAACCATTAGTTGTATCAAATCACACTTATGACTGGTGCATTACTAGACCTCGGTACCCAGGATATTTGCCCCCCCCCCCCCCCCCCCTGTTCATATACTGGTTGCAACTGTGACCCTCACCCAAGTATGATCAACATACATAAAGTACAACTAAAGGCTCCTTCTTGCCAGTGTAAATCATTTCCTAACTCTTCCTTCATCGGAGTCCCACCCACTTCCCCTTCCTGACACTGACTGGTGCGCAGTCATGTTGGAACAGGAAGGGGCCATCTCCAAACTGTTTCCACAAAGTTGGGAGCATAAAATTGTCCAAAATGTCTTGGTATGCTGACGTCTTTAGAGTTCCCTTCACTGGAACTAAGGGGCAACCCCACACCATAATTCCCCCTCCACCAAATGATTTGGACCAGTGCACAAAGCAAGATCCATAAAGACATGGATGTGTGAGTTTGGAGTGGAGGAACTTGTCTGGCCTGCACAGAGTCCTGACCTCAACCCAATAGAACACCTTTGGGATGAATTAGAGTGGAGACTGTGAGCCAGGCCTTCTCGTCCACATCAGTGCCTGACCTCACAAATTTGCTTCTGGAAGAATGGTCAAACATTCCCATAGACACACTCCTAAACCTTGTGGACAGCCTTCCCAGAAGAGTTGAAGCTTTTATAGCTTGAGGCCAGGTCTCTGTGCAGGCCAGTCAAGTTCCTCCACCCCAAACTCGCTCATCCATGTTTTTATGGACATTGCTTTGTGCACTGGTGGGCAGTCATGTTGGAACAGGAAGGGGCCGTCCCCAAACTCTTTCCACAAAGTTGGGAGCTTAAAATTGTCCAAAATGTCTTGGTATGCAGACGTCTTTAGAGTTCCCTTCACTGGAGCTAAGGGGCCAAGCCCAACCCCTGAAAAAAACAACCCCACACCATAATCCCCCCTCCGCCAAATGATTTGGACCAGTGCACAAAGCAAGGTCCATAAAGACTGAGTTTGGGGTGGAGGAACTTGACTGGTCTGCACCAGACCTCAACCCAATAGAACAGTTATGCCGCCTACACACGATTGGACTTCTCGTCGGAAAAAGATATGATGGCTTTTCCGACGGGGTCCTGCTCAAGTTTGCCTTGCATACACACGGTCACGCAAAAGTTCTCTGAACATTCAACGGTCAAGAACGTGGTGACGTACAACACTACGACGAGCCGAGAAAATGAAGTTCAATGCTTCCGAGCATGCATCGAATTGTTTCCGAGCATGCGTGGGAATTTTGCACGTCGGAATTGCCACAGAAGATCGCATTTTCGGATAGGAACTTTTTCCGACCAAAAAATTAAGAGCATGCTCTCAATCTTTTGCTGGCTGGAATTCGGGCAGCAAAAGTCCAATGGAGCATACACACGGTCGCATTTTCCGACAAAAAACTCTCATCGGTCTTTTGTGGGCCGAAATTCCAATCGCGTGGACGCGGCATTAGTACGGAGACTGTGAGCCAGGCCTTCTCGTCCAGCCTCAGCGCCTGACCTCACAAATGCGCTTCTGGAAGAATGGTCAAACATTCCCATAGACACACTCCTAAACCTTGTGGACAGCCTTCCCAGAAGAGTTAAAGCTGTTATAGCTGCAAAGGGTGGGCCAACTCAATATTGAGCCCTACGGACTAATGCCCCGTACACACGGTCGGACTTTGTTCGGACATTCCGACAACAAAATCCTCTGATTTTTTCCAACGGATGTTGGCTCAAACTTGTTTTGCCTACACACGGTCGCACAAAGTTGTCGGAATTTCCGATCGACAACCACGCGGTCACGTACACCACGTACAACGAGACTAGAAAAGGCCAGTTCAGAACCAAGCGCGGCACCCTTTGGGCTCCTTTTGCTAATCTCGTGTTAGTAAAAGTTTGGTGAGAGACGATTCGCGCTTTTTCAGACTCGTGGCTTTCAGATCGTTTTCTGCCGTTCAGTTTGTGCTTGTGGGTTTGTATCTGCTCTTCAGTGCGTGCAAGCAAGTTCTGCGTGACTTTAGTCACTGTATTCTTGTTCGTTCGTTACTGGTTTTCAGGTCGCTCTTCACAGGCCTTGCTGTTCTTCAGTGCGTTCTGTTACTTCGTTCTGAGCAGCCGACCGTTTTCTAGCCATGTTTGGTATGCGTACTCCTCGTAGAGTTCGTGCTGTGCGGGGGCTTGGTGTTGGGGTCCTGACCTTGACACAAGTCCAGTCCATGAACAGGGTGGGGAGGAGTTCATGGACCAAGAATTGGTTGCTTCAGCGTGACCAGTTCTGTCATATGCCTTTGCTCCGTGAGATCCGTGAGAATAATCCTGATGATTTCAGGAACTTTCTCAGGATGACGGACCCCGTGTTTCACCGTCTGTTGGCTTCGCTGACCCCCTATATCAGCAGGCAGGATACCTGCATGAGGCAAGCCATCACTCCGGAGCAGAGGTTGGTCGCTACCTTGCGGTATTTGGCCACAGGGAGAAGCCTGCAGGACCTCAAGTTCTCGACAGGCATCTCCCCCCAGGCTCTGGGGATCATTATCCCAGAGACCTGTTCTGCCATCATCCAGGTCCTGCAGAAGGAGTATATGAAGGTAAGATTTTTATCCTTTTATATCACATTTTATGGTATTGAATGTTTGCTAATATATTGTATTTCTTTCCTCATTCCCTAATTACCATGATTGTAATATGCTGTGAATGTCCCCTTTGTCCTCATGCATGCTGGATTTTTATATAATTATTATTTTAGGTCCTTCATACATATTTGTCCTTCAATAACCTCCCCAGCATGGTGTCTCCTGGCCCTATATTCACCTCATGTAGTCACTTAACAATGTATTATTTCAGCTCCATAGTAGTGCTTTACCCCAAACACCCCCTAAAATGTTTGGAAATGTTATTTTTGATTTAAATTCAGGCAGAGGGCCAGAGGCTTTTTTTTGTGGTGTCCCCAAATTTTTTGTAACCCTCCCTCCCCCAACTGCTAAGTCAGCTGATCCCAATTCTCTATCTATCCTCAATCATCTATCTGCTGACTTTGCCAAACCCATACACACTATACCCATCTCTTTAGTGCTCAGATTTATGGATGAATTGCCCAAAGCATGTAGTGCAAGGGCCTGCCTGTATACTATCAAATGGTACTGTTTAAAGTTCTTGTATCCTATTATGATCTTGATAGGTAATAGCAGAATGTCCAAATGTGCTCAAATGTGTACAGTGTGTATTTATATCTTTGTATTATGACACTTCTTACCTGTCCAGTGGGCTGCCAATAGTGTAACTAAGGAGGGGCTGTTCCAAGTAATACCCATTATTTAGGCATTCATCTCTAAATGAAGTGAAGAGGGTTACCTGCCCAAGAGTTCCTCCCCCCTATAATGTTAGAAATGGCCCATGAGAGGGGGGGGAATATGATAGGTGTACCTTATACTTTGTTGTTGTTAAATTCCCCTTAATAAATGCTATCTGGAGGTTGCCCCATAATGTTTGTGTCTAATCTGCTTGCCATGTTTCTGTGAAAAAATAGTAATGATTATTGTTTTTTCCTCAACAGTTTCCTTCCACGCCACAGGAATGGCAGACTGTGGCCTCCCACTTTGCCCAGCGGTGGGACTTTCCTAACTGCGGAGGGGCAATTGATGGGAAACACGTCCACATCGTCCCACCACCCAACTCGGGGTCGTACTATTATAATTACAAGGGGTTTAATAGTATAGTGATGTTGGCGGTGGTGTCGGCTAATTACGAGTTCTTGTATGTGGACGTGGGGAAGAATGGCCGGATGTCCGATGGTGGAGTGATCACCCAGACGGAGTTCTACAGGCGTCTCCAGAATGGCAGCTTGGACTTGCCACCTCCAGAGGACAATGTTGAAGGTCTCCCATTTGTGTTAGTTGCTGATGAAGCGTTTGCGCTGGGGGACCACCTGATGCGGCCATTCCCGATGAGGACCCTCACCCCGGAACAGAGGGTTTTTAATTACCGGCTGGCCAGAGCCCGAAGAGTGGTGGAGAACACATTTGGAATCCTGGCCAGCCGGTTCCGATTATTTCTGACACCCATCCATATGGCGGAGTATAAACTGAACCATATAATACTTGCCTGCTGTGTTCTCCATAATTTTCTACGAAAACATTCAGCCAACTATGCTGGCTCAGTTGGGCCTGAGGCCGGAATCCCAAATCCATCAACACTGACGGCGCTTGAAAGCGGCCGTCCTGGCTTGCCCTCCCTGAATGCCCGTGATGTCCGGTTACGATACCTGGAGTTCTTTGCGGGTAGGGGGGCTATCAATATGCCAGACAATCTGTGACACCTTTTTCAAATAAAAAACAACCAAAAGAAATTCTTTGTGGCCATTTACTGCTTGTGTTTGTTTTAGCTGACCCTGACAGAAATGTGTGGAGTGCAGAAAATGGCGTGATTGGGTAACCTTAAAAAAAACACTGTTGGCTGGTACTTCCTAAATGCAAAAACACATTTCACTACAAGTGCACTTGCAACTGCACTGAACCTGCACTTGTAGTGCAAAGTGTATTTTCCCTTAGGAAATAACCCCCATTTTTGCATAAAACAGCAATTACATCACCCCAAAAGTGTTGTAGTGTTGAGACAATAATCCACACATTCTTGAGTAAGGCACTTTTTTATACCTGCACAATCACATGTGCATTTACGAAAGGTTTTTAAAACAAACCAACATGTTTGTTGTATAACAATTTTTGCAGTAGCATTATCAAAACTCGAAATAACCATTTCAGATAAAACAGGCCTGTGTAAAACCAACAAGAAAGCCAAAAAACTTGAACTTACAAAGTTCACATTAGGTAAAACCTGAAGGCTATATCAGACATCAGTATTTAGGAACTGGGTTTGATATTGCGTTCAGATGGGGGGAAATCACCCCTGGAAAAGCCAAATTTGGAAGATGCACACCAATTTACGAATGTCAACATGTGCTATCTGCCATCACGGGGGATCAAGGGACGTGTTTTGGGGGAGCAAGCCCTTCCTCAACGCTACTTTATAATTGAGGAAGGTGTTGCACCCCCAAAACGCGTCCATTGATCTCCCGTGATGGCAGATAGCACATGTTGGCACACTGTGTGCATCCTCCAAATTTGGCTTTTCTAAACATTTTAAAAATTTTTGGAAGATTGGACCACAATAAAACAGGTGATTTTGTGGGGTTTAAATTCGCCCCAAAACATCAATGATGTTATTATTTTTTTTAATAACATCACTGATTTGTTTGTGGATGTTTTGCAATTGGAGATTACACCCCATGATCTCCCCGATCAGGATCTGGGCACTTTCTGAAGTAAAGCGTTCAGGATCCCTCACATCACGATCACCTAAAAAGAGATAAAGAACAAAAAAAGGTCTCAAAAATCTGCCACCATCCATCTCGTTTACCTGAGTCTGTGGTCGCAGACACTCACCTGTTGTGCCAATCTCCACCACGTCTTCTTCTTCCTCCTGCTCTTCTTCTTCGTTTGGGGGTATTTCACCTTCTTCCATAGGTGGGGGGTCTGTGGTCTCCTCAGATGAGGGGTGTCCTCCGAGTCTTTTCTCCCCTATGTAAAACAAAAATGGTATACTTAGCACACAGATATTTGATGGCAGAACTAGAAATAGGAAACATTGCTTGGAAGTGGGGTACAATTGTCAATTTTAGCCGAGTTCCAAGATGTATATTTTATTGGCCTTTGTCAAGCTGCAATACTTTACCTGTTTGGTACAAGCTTCACAGATGGAGACCCCCCTATAGTATACACTGGAGCACCTGTGTGCCCCCCCTAATAAAAATGGTGTTCTGGGGTCCCACACTAGTGCTCCAGTGTCCAGATGTGAAAACAGCTGCTCTGTGTCCTCTCCTTACACAGAATCTAGTTGTCATTTCATTCTAGTAACAAACCCATCTACACAAACAAATATTTGGCATCCAAGTAGGCCCCAAAAAATGTGTGAAAATGCATATGGCCTAAAAAATGGTGGCCGAAATAAAAATGTTTGATACGAACGAATAATGGGCCCATGAACATTAAAGTTGCCCTTTTAAACATTACAATTAATAAAAGCATATGGAGCAGAACGAACGTAATAAAGACAGAAAGAATAGGAACACAGCACAACTACTTACTTTTTTGCAGCACTCTCCGGATCTTTTGGTACTGCTCTGGCTCTCTCAACTTCAGGTCCGACCACCGCTTCCTGAGCTGATCTTTAGATCTTCGTACCCCGAAATTCCTCTCCAGACTCCGGACCACTTTACCAATGATTTTGGCCTTTCGGATGTTGGGGTGGAGGTAAGGCCCATATTTTCCGTCATAGTCGGACTTCCTCATGATGTCTACCATCTCCAACATCTCCCCAAACGACATATTTGTGGCCTTAAAACGTCTCCTTCTGGATCGGGACGTGCCTGGATCCGGGCTTTCCTCCTCCCCCTCCTCCTCGTTGCTAGAATTAGCATGCACCTGCTGTAACTCTGCCATCATGCTCTTCACCCACTGCGCCGAACGAAAAGGGGCGGGGAATAGACTAGAAAGAACGTCAGGGGCGGGCGGAGTTACACGCATGCGCAGTGTGTATAAAGCGTAACACGCGTGCGTATTACGTACGATCTGTGAGCGGAGGAAGGAGCATTGGACGCGCTGATCGTAAGAACGAAGGTAAGAGACAAACTTGTGCCTATACTGCTTCTAGATTGAGGCCTATATTGTAACAAGATTAGGAGAGTTTTGTCTGACATTAGGCTTTGTCTTGTGTTGTGTCTTGCAGTGAACATGGATATCTTATTAAAAGATACTGACTTCATGTCATTATTCCTCGAGATGCTAAGGGAGCTGCCCTGTCTGTGGGAGATTACCCACCCCCATTTCAAGAACCAAGCAAAGAGGAAGGCAGCACTGGAGCAATTGTGTGAAATTGTGAAGCAGGTGATCCCCACAGCAGACATCAACTATTTAAATCAATTCATTGGTGGCCTGAGGAGCACATATCTGAGGGAGCGCAAGAAAGTCCTGGATTCGCAGAGATCCGGAGCAGCAGATGACATCTATGTCCCCAGGATGTTGTATATGACAGGCTGCACTTTCTGGCAGGCCAGACTGAACCCAGGCCATCTCTCTCAAGTCTTCCTTCCACGCTTCCTTCCCGTCCGGCTGAGGCTTCTGATGCCCAACCTGGGCCTTCCAGGTGATATGTGGAGGAGCCCAGATTGAGCCAGGTATAGCATTCCTCTAAATATTTCTGCTTGTCCAATCAATGATGTTAACTAGATGTTAGTTGGGAGTACTAATTTATGATTGTGATTGATGATGCAAAAACTAAAACCATGTCTCTTTTTCATACACAGGGAAGTCTCAGCCAGGAGGTGGCCGGGCCGAGCCGGCTGGCTGATATCAAGGTCCCTCCACCCCCCCTGAAAACAGAAAGTGGCAGTAGGAGGAGTACCCTAGAGGAGGCTGCTATCAGATTCTTTTGGAGGGCTACAGAGGTCCTGGGAGCACCCCACACCATGCAGAAGAACATTGCTGCCTTCATAGCATATAAAATGCAGAGGATGGAGGAGGGCCAAAATGTAATGTG
>JBBDGP010002821.1:95000-152500 GCA_037952835.1 Lithobates septentrionalis
GAGGCCCCTGCTCTCCAGGAGGACAATAGAAGCTCTGGCAGGTGGGCTAACACACAGAGGTCTTTTCTGCATATAATAGCACATATGTTTCCTGACCCCCTTTCACCCGTTCCTCCTCCAATCAGCCTCTGGTGGATGGGGCCTGGAGTTTCCAGCATGATAAATAGAAAAGTTGGGCCAGGGCCCCGATATGATGCTGCACTGAGGCCACCCACAGGCCGCCCCGGGTCCCATCAGGTTTGCAGGAGGGTTCAGGCTTGATAAGGGAGGGCTGCCTGTACCCCGCTATTGGCAGCCTTGGTAACAGACTGATTTGGGTTACCCATTTGTGAATGAAGCCAAAAACTGCACAGGCAACTGGATCCATTTACATCTTGGAGCCGGCCTCTCATTCCAGGAAGTATGAGGATATCTGAACAATGTCACCATACTTCCCGAATGATGTCTTTCCATGGCACAGTTGCCTTCCTTCTGGAAAGAAAAGCCAAATTAAGGCATTGTCATGGGGAGTACTGTGACCTCTGTAGACATAGGAGTCTAGGGGGAACCTACCTACACAGATCAGCATCTAATTTTCGACTCCCACTGCCCACTGGAACACAAACTGGGGATAATTAGGGTAGCACAGTGACTTAGAGGTTTGTTAGCAGGTGCTTCCAAAGGTTCTGAGAAGGACTCCTTATGAATTTAGCCATCTGTCTAAGGTATGACTACCCCACAGGGCATAACTTTGGGGCACTTAGAGGTTTGTAAGCAGGTACTTCCAAAGGTTCTGTATGTGTGCTTTATGTCCTTAGGATGACCTGCTGAGCTGGTGGTTCCTAAGAAGGAAGGGTTAACACTGCTGGACAATTTTCCCGTACTTTTCAGGAAGGTCACCGCCCACTACAGGTCATACCATATAAATGGGATTCATTGGTACCCTAGAGAGAGTTTGGGGAAATACTGCCTAAATGTAGCCGTTATGCTGTTGGTCTTAACCACTGGGAGCCCAGTCGGGGTTCCCAGTGGGGTCTGAAACCTATTGACTTACAGTATACGGACTTGTGCTTCCTTATGCTAAACCCTTTTCTGGATTATTGCTACCTCTTGTGGGTTTACTGCCTATTATGGACTCTTGCCTTTAGAAGGACTCCTTATGGATTTAGCCATCTGTCTAAGGTATGACTACCCCACGGGGCACTTAGAGGTTTGTAAGCAGGTGCTTCCGAAGGTTCTGTGTGTTAAAAAAGTTCCTTCTGCAATGTACATGCTCTTGGGTTAGGCAGTTCAACTATAGTGTGTTTATATGTGAAAGCCAATTGTTACAATGTAAGTTTCTTGCATTGTGTCCTTAGGATGACCTGCTGAGCTGGTGGTTCCTAAGAAGGAAGGGTTAACACTGCAGGACAATTTTCCCGTATTTTTCAAGAAGGTCACCGCCCACTACAGGTCATACCATATAATTAGGACTCATTAGTAGCCTAGAGAGAGTTTGGGGAAATACTGCCTAAATGTAGCCGTTATGCTGTTGGTCTTAACCACTGGGAGCCTAGTCAGGGTTCCCAGTGGGGTCTGAAACCTATTGACTTACAATATGTGGACTTGTTCTACCTTATGCTGAACCCTGTTCTGGATTATTGCTACCTCTTGTGGATTTACTGCCTATTATGGACTCTTGCCTTTAGGAGGACTGCTTATGGATTTAGCCTTCTGTCTAAGGTATGACTAGCCCACAGGGCACAACTTTGGGGCACTTAGAGATTTGTAAGCAGGTGTTTTAAAGGTTCCGTGGGTGTGTTAAAAAAATTCCTTCTGCAATGTACATGCTCTTGGGTTAGGCAGTTCAACTACAGTGTGTTTATATGTAAAAGCCAATTGTTACAATGTAGGTTTCTTGAATTGTGTCCTTAGGATGACCTGCTGAGCTGGTGGTTTCTAAGAAGCAAGGGTTAACACTGCTGGACAGTTTCCCCGCACTTTTCAGGCAAGGTACCGCCCACTACAGGCCATGCCATATAAATAGGGCTTATTAGTACCCTAGAGAGAGGGTTTGTCTGGGAAAATACTGCCTAAATATAGCCGTTATGCAGTCGGTCTTAACCACTGGGAGCCCAGTCGGGGTTCCCAGTGGGGTCTGAAACCTATTGACTTACAGTATATGGACTTGTGCTACCTTATGCTGAACCCTGTTCTGGATTATTGCTACCTCTTGTGGATTTACTGCCTATTATGGACTCGCCTTGAGAAGCACTCTTTATAGATTTAGCCATCTGTCTAAGGTATGACTATCCCACAGGGCACAACTTTGGGGCACTTAGAGAACTTTGTACAAGAATGTGTGTAGAAAATGGCTTTGAGAACTGTTTGTTGTCTTCAACTACTTCAGTAAAAGATCTGTATTGTTCATTTAACTTGCCTGGTCTGAAGTCTCTAAAGGGGTGCATGAAAGGAATATCAAAAGAACAGGACTGTCAGGGAAGACCAGCCAGTACTCAAGATGGCCGAAGGAGAAGTTGACCTGTGACCTCAGCCTGTCAGGGAAGACCAGCCAGTACTTAAGATGGCCGACGGAGAACTTGACCTGTGACCTCAGCCTCTGTCAGAACACCTTCGGTGCACCTGTGTGCACTTTACCAAGAGGCTATTTAAACTTGGTCTGTGCTTGCATCCAGTGCTGTCCGTTCTACAGCATTCCCGTGTGTTCCTGCCTGCTTTACCCGTGATACCTGCACCTGTTTACCGACCCGGCTTGCCTCTGACTCTGCTACCTGCTGCCTGCATCTGACCCGGCTTGTTCTGACTCCGCATCTGCCTGCTCCTTCTACTACCACGCTGCCAGCCCGTTGCCGACCCTGCCTGCATCCAGACTACGCTCCTGCCTCCGCTTATGCTCCTGACATTCCCGCCAGTGTTTGACCCGGCTTGCCTGACCTGCATCCTCCGCTCATTGGAGAACCCTGCTCCAGCACCGTGCCACCTGCCGCTGTTCTACATTACAGTGAAGATTAACTGTTTGGCACTTGTGCGACTCTGCACTTCTGCTCCTCCTGTCTACTCTATCAGGGGGCCAGAATCAGAAGAGCAAGAGAGGCCGTTCCCTGCATATCAGGCTCTACCGTCAGGTACGTGACAAGGGCATACAACAGGGGACTGGAAAGGTTAGAGAAGATACAGTACAGAGGTCTAACAAGCAGAGAAGCTGTGCTGGGGAGGTCATATTGCGGTTGCTAATGATTACCTTAATTGTTCCAATTGCTATGCAGCCAACCAGCCTGGAAACTGATGACATGACAGTAATGAATACTCTGGTAGTGAAGGGGTTTGCATGCTTGGTCCGTTCACTAGTGGCCGGCAATATGACAACAGAACAGGGTAGTTTCACTAGCTTTCACACATCTCACCACGGTTTTTGGACAATTAACATGCACTGATAAAGTCCAAGTTGATTGAACTCAAGTAAAAGGAAAGTCAACATGTAGGTGGGGTGCAGCGAGGTGCGGTGGAATAACACACTGCAATGAAAGAACTTGTATTGAGATAATGCAAAGACAGTACAACACGGTGGGAAGGCAGCCCAACCCGAACACTCACCGTTCCAACAGTGTGTGGAAAGTTGAATGCAGCCGAACTGACAGTGTTTGTAGAGAGTAGGAAAAATGTCCATCAATTGTCCATCACAGGACACATCCTTCTCCTAGCCACACCACCTCTCCCCATGTACACATGTCAGCCTACCGGCCCATACAGACTGTGCTCCAGTTCTCCTGGCTCTGATGAAGAGGTTTTTCTCGAAACGCGTCAGTCTTTCTTAAATACCTGCCTCAATATGGGCACACCCCAATTTTGACTTCCTAGTACTTATTTTGTTACCTGTTTTTCCTTTTTTTATAACATTATGTAGTATTTGTATGATTTTATATCTATATGACTATATGTCTGTATTCCTTTACATAAATAAACCATACATTTCTTGATGTAAGCGTCTGATCACGCGCCTTCCATCCACTTCCTACTAAACAGTAGGAAAAATGCGGCCTGGCCGAGCCCTAAGCTTTCCCTCCTCGTCAGGAACCTTTCCCTGCTGCTAGTTCTGTCCCTACCAGGCGGGTACCTGTCCCTACTCTACCAGCTCACAAATGGGCCAAACCTGGGAGCCAGGGCTCTGCCTGACCCAAGATGGCTGCCAGTGTCACATGGGGCAGCAACATCCAATTGGATGCATCCCTAGTGATCCCAGGAAACCATAGAGGAATTATGTTCCTCTTGACTTCTGAGTGCCAAATGCAGTAGAGAAATTAGTCTGCACCTGCTTTCAAACATATATCAAATGGCCCAAAAGCGCAGCATGCACCCAGGGACAAATGGCCAAAATGCAGAGTGCCTGCTTTTTGGGCATTCACCCCTGGGCGCATACTGCCTTAAGTGTTAGTTCCACTTGGTGCCCCATCCAGCCTCAGCAGCTTTCAGCCTCTAATAGCCTTTTAAAGGCTGCTGGTAGAGGGGCTGGACAGTGCACCTTTTCCTTCCACTTGCACCAAGTTCTGGGATCGTATGTACATGGGCTAAATGCCTAGTTTGCATAGAGCTTTAATGGGACTAAATTGTGGCTATAAATGCTGTTGGATGTTCCCTTCACTTTCATATGAGAAAACTACGTGGATGAAAGTCAAAAAGAGTCTTCAACATTACAAAACAAGTCCAGTTGACTGTGACTAACTACTACTATCCACAAACTGACTGCTAAGTCACTTCCCGATGACTACTCGCTCACCTTGTTAGTCACACCTGCCAAATCTCTTTGATTTTAGCAAGACAATGAGGACCAATATGAAGATCCATGCAAGCCTTGTGGCTGGAGGTCAGATATAAAAAAAAGATGCTGAGAACTTAGTTGGTGTTATGAAATGTCTTTGGGGATTTTCGGCATGACAGAGGTCCTCTTCTAAGCACCGGCCCCCCTCCCAGGAAGGATGCGGTTAAACTTTCTTCATGCATTGACAGTCGATTCGACCATCCGCTAATTAGGCTTCAGCTATTACCTAATCCCAGCCAGACAGGCCAATATAATTGCTAATAAACCACGGCAGAGGAAGGAGAGAACTTCCTCCTGTAGAACTTTATCTTAAATGAGGGCTTAAATGCTGGAGTGTCCAGAGGCTAATTTGTTGGAAAAAGTGACAAAGCAGAAGAGAGCTCCTTCCTAAATTAAAGCCCGCCTGCCCGCGGAGGAACCTATACACAATTACTGAACGTCTCTTTGTTAAATTAGCTGAATAAGATTCTGTTCTGTGAATTAATTGCATTTCTCCTTTTTTTAAATTTTTATTTAATTACTGTGCTATTCTTTTTTTTTTTTTAACCTCTAAAAGAAAATGTGATTTATTAATATGCAGTAATCAAAACAATTTCTTAAATATGAGGGTGCCAAGTAATGCACATGACAAACTATACTGTTAAAATGTAATAAATTATTATTAAATAATAAAACATGTTCAATTTAGACTTTAGAACAGACACATTGAAAAAGTATTCATACCCCTTGACATTTTCCACATTTTCTCATGTTATAACCAAATGTATTTGTATTTTATTGGGATTTTATGTGATAGACCAACACAAAGTGGCACATAATTGTGAGGTGGAAGGAAAATGATAAATGGTTTTCAAGATTTTTTTACAAATAATTATGTAAAAAGTGTGGGAGGGCATTTGTATTCAGCCCCCCCTGAGTCAATACTTTGTAGAACCTCCTTTTACTGCAATTACAGCTGCAAGTCTTTTTGGGGATGTCTCCACCAGCTTTGCACATCTAGAGAGTGACATTTTTGCCCATTCTTCTTTGTAAAATATCTCAAGATCTGTCAGATTGAATGGAGAGCGTCTGTGAACAGCACTTTTCAAGTCTTGCCACAGATTCTCAATTGGATTTAGGTCTGGACTTTGACTGGGCCATTCTAACACATGAATATGCTTTGATCTAAACCACTCCATCGTAGCTGTGTGGGACCTTATATAAACAAGTGTGTTCCTTTCCAAATCATGTCCAATCAACTGAATTTACCACCGGTGAACTCCAATCAAGTTGTAGAAACATCTCAAGGATGATCAGTGGAAACAGGATGCACCTGAGCTCAGTTCTGAGTGTCAGATGATTTGTAATAAATTTGCAAAGATTTCAAACAAACGTCTTTCACGTTATCATTATGGGGTATTGTTTTTAGAATTTTCTAAGAAAATAATGAATTGAATCCCTTTTGGAACAAGGCTGTAACATAGCAAAATGTGGAAAAAGTGAAGTGCTGTGAATGCTTTCCGGATGCACTGTATGTGTCTGTTCTCAAGTCTAGCCTAGTCTCAAGTTTCAATATTTTTAATACATTATTACATTTTAACAGTATAGTTTATTATGTGTATTACCTGGTGTAGTAATATGACCAAACCAATGTGATTCCATCTTGGAAAATATTCCGCCATTTTAAGATTATAGGTTCATATAATTTTAATTTAGCTTATTCTGTCATTCCAGCTTGTAAATGCTTTTTGCAAGAACACACAAAAAGACTGCTTGCCCAAGCATTTTTCCTCTATATATAATTGTGGTCTAGTCTGTCTTTCCTGTTCCTTGTTCTTTGGGCCATGGGACAGGATGCATGACTTATGACTCATAACCAGATGGCCTATTCACTTTTGTAACCTTATGTTGAATGTGTTTTTAGGGTCATAAACCTGTATAACCATATATTGCTGATATGTTATAGCAATGCATTCCTTTACTAACCGTCCCCTCTCCTCTATTTGTAGTGGTAAGCTGACCCAAATATAAGCTGTATGCACCCTAAAAGGCCCACATACTGCATGTAAGAAATCATTTTCACTATCATTGATCTAGGGATGTTGGTGCTTCATTGGACAATCCTGACACTAGAGATATATATGAGCATTGTGAATGTGCGGTAAGTCAAGCATAAAGTTGAGGTCAGATGGCTATGTCAGGACTGACAATTAAAGTGACACTCCAGTTCAGTTAAGTAAGGGATAATCCGCTTAGGTCAGCTATGTAGACTGCAAGGTTAAAGATAATTTTCAGACAACAATTGAACGCATTCAATGAGCTGCTAATGCTGTGCAGTAATCACAGAAACTTGCTAAAGTGAGTCAGTTCACTCGATTTATGTGGCTAAAATCCAGGCAAACAGCTAAACACATTGCTGTAACATGTATAGGGGAACTTTATCACCTGCCAAACGATTGGTATTTAAGATTTTTACTCTGTACCCCTTACTCATTCATATGGGAAGGGTGGGAGGGAGATATCTGGAGGCCCTGTATATTATTAAAGGGGCTTCAAATTGTGTTAAGACCCCCAAAACGACCAGTCTGATGCTTTGTCAAGAGGGGTTTCCCCTGGCAAGGTACCTCCCATCGTGAGGGCATGTGGCCTAGTATGTTTTGGGGGAGGTCACACACTTGCCCCTTTCCTGGCCTGCCAGGGGACATGCTTGGATAAGGATCTGGTGTGGAGGTTGTAAGGAGGAGATCCTTACAGTATTTTATCTTTTCATAAGGTCCCACTTAAAATTCATACCAGGCCTGAAGGGAGGGAGATATTTAGAGGCCCTCTATATTATTAAAGGGGCTTCAGATTGTGTTACCACCCTTAAAACGACCAGTCTGGTGCTTTGTCAAGTGGGTTTCCCCTTTCAAGGTACCTCTCACGTTGAGGGCATGTGGCCTAGTATGTTTTGGGGGAGGTCACACGCTTGCCCCTTTCCTGGCCTGCCAGGCCACATGCTTGGATAAGGGTCTGGTGTGGAGGTTTCAAGGAGGAGATCCTTACAGTATTTTATGTTTCCATAAGGTCCCACTAAAAATTCATACCAGGCCTGAAGGGCCTGGTATGAATTATGGGGGTATCACCAGAAATTTCCTCATTGGTCAGGATGGTCATGTGGCTGCTCTAATCAATTAATGCTTGCCATTGCTATCATTATAATGACTACTCAGACAGGGGCTGTGTGATGTACTGAAAACTATACCAGTAGCACGGGGCATCACAGCAGCGGGGTTCAGAAGAGTGGTCAAGTTCATTTTTTTATTTTTTTTATTTTTTTTATTTTTTTTTCTAGTGAAAATGTGAACTTACTCTTTTAATCTCTTATTTTTTAGTATGGCTGGAATCGAGTCTCACAGTATATAGTTTTCTAAAGCAATTTTTTTTTTTGGAAATCAGTGAGTAGGTAGGTTTATTTCATTTTAGATAGAGTGGGCAAGGGTTAGAGTCTCTGTCTGGTTTTTAGCACTTGCATATGCCTTTGTAGAATAAAGGATAGAGGTGCAACTTCATATATTAAATTCTAAAGTGATATTTATGCAAAATCGGCAAGAACAAGGTAGTGCATTTTGGGGGTTGTAAAAATCCCCCTTCTTTGGGGCCTCACGAACCGGAAATCTTAAGAGGATAATATTAGAAGAACAGGAGATCAATTTCTGACTGTCCAGTCAGGAGACTAATATCATGGTTTATTTCAGCAACTGAACCAATAGTATCCAGATCTCTCCTTCAGCCCTACAAAGGAAGGATTTTTACAACCCTGAAAACACGTTGTTTTTTTTCTATGGCGAATTAAAATAATTATCACTCTTGGCTTTCAAATGGTACCTCTGTCCTGTATTCTTTATTCAAGCTTTCCTATGGACCATCCATGGAAGTCCTTGGACAAACAGAGCTGCCAGTTGACCACAATATGTAACAATTCATAAACTTCATAATACACACTAAGGCTCAGTACAGATCATACAGGTGCAACCAAGCGTGGACACGTTTCCATGCATTCCGATGCAAGGCAGGTACTTCTATAGTGTCAACAATTTACACAGCATGCAAGGGTCCTCCATGTTTTCTTCCTTGTTGGGCACCAAGCAAGGGTCACATGAGAGGCCTACCCCGAGGTGGGTTCTTCTGGGCTACGCTAGGCACCTTGTTACATATAGTTACACAGTTAGTCAGGTTGAAAAAAGACACAAGTCCATCTAGTTCAACCAAAAAAAAAAAAAGTACAAACGAAAAACCCCAGTACAGCATGATCTAATTAGCAATAGCAGGGGAAAAAATTCCTTCCTGATCCCCCGAGAGGCAATTGGATTTTCCCTGGATCAACTTTTACCTATAAATGTCAGTACCCAGTTATATTATGTACATGTAGGAAAGAATCCAGGCCTTTTTTAAAGCAATCTACTGAGCTGGCCAGAACCACCTCTGGAGGGAGTCTATTCCACAATTTCACAGCTCATTTTGTGAAGAAACCTTTACATATTTGGAGATGAAATATTTTTTCCTGTAGACGTAAAGAATGCCCCCTTGTTCTCTGTGATGACCTTAAAGTGAATAACTCAACACCAAGTTCACTATATGGACCCCTTATGTATTTGTACATGTTGATCATATCCCTCCTTAATCTCCTCTTCTCAAGAGGGAATAGATTCAGTTCCTCTAATCTTTCCTCATATCTGAGCTCCTCCATTCCTCTTATCAGTTTAGTTGCCCTTCTATTCACTTTCTCCAGTTCCCCGATATCCTTTTTGATAACTGGTGCCCAAAACTGAACTGCATATTCCAGATGAGGTCTTACTAATGATTTGTACAGGGGGGGGCGAAATTATATCTCTCTCTGTGGAGTCCATACTTCTCCTAATACAAGAAAGGGCTTTGCTCGTTTTGGAAACTGCAACTTGGCATTGCATATTATTATTGAGCTTATGATCTACCAAAAACCCCCAGATCCTTCTCCACCACTGATTCCCCCAATTTTACTCCCCCTAGTATGTATAATGTATGCATATTCTTAGCCCCCAAGTGCATAACTTTACATTTATCAACATTAAACCTCATATACCACTTAGTTGTCCAATTAGATTAGTGCATTGAGGTCGGCTTTTAAATTGGAGACTTCCTATAAAGACGTTATTTCACTGCATAGCTTGGTGTCATCAGCAAAGACAGAAATATTACTTTAAAACCCAGACCCTATATCATTTATAAAGGTATTAAAAAGTAAGGGTCCCAACACTGAACCTTGGGGTACGCCACTGATCACCTTAGACCATTCAGAGTAAGAATCATTAACCACTACTCTCTGAATTTGGTCTTCTTTTTAGACAGTTTTCTATCCATTTACAAATTGATCTTTCCAAGCCTGTAGACTTTACCTTACACATGAGCCATGTGTGGGGAACTGTGTCAAATGCTTTTGCAAAATCCAAGTATACCACGTCCACCGCCACCCCTCTGTCCAAGGTTTTACTTACCTCCTCATAAAAAGAAATCAGGTTTGTTTGACAACTTCTGTCTTTCATGAATCCATACTGTCTTGTACAGGGTCACTTTCCTGCACATGGGGTACCTTTGTTTTCTGCTGTCTTCATCAATGCCCTGGGACAAGGCTGAAGTTGCTGTGGGGGAATATGCAACCTTAAGGTAGGCCTCTACTCTTAGAGATGAGCATACACCATGTACACTTGCACTGTAAATGTTCTCCAGTTAACTTCCAGATTCCCCATGACTATGCACACCTTCTCTGTAATCTGCATTTTGGAGGGACATGCTGAGCTCTGTCCACATCCACCTATGTAGCATCTTCCATTACTACTCCCCAATAGTGGAGTGAGCCCCGCTGTGCACTATATGTGGGCTCCACACGTGCACTTAACTTAATTCTTGAGCTTCTGTACCTCTGTACAGGATGGGAACCTCTGCTGTGCGGATCTGCTCTGGGAGACAGACTGCTGGTGGAAGAAGTGGCAATAACATCTCCCTCATGCTAGAGGCCATGCTACCTATAACAGGTACATGCTACTGACAGGCTGCTTTTTAAATCTTCGTTACCCTAGGTAACCACTTGTGTCTTCATACCCCAAAGTTTTAAGACCCACTTGGTGAACTATGTGTGCCGTTTGCTAGCAACACACCCCTTCCAGTAACTTCAGACTAGGCAAGTACAAGGTTTCAATACTGCAGAATGCAGAATGAACATTTCAACATCCAACATACAAGTACAGAGTTTTTTCCTAAGTCCCTACTCCTAACTACAGGCTTCTGTTGCCCAACATACCTGCAAAGGGGAAGCCCAAGCAATTACAGTCCTTCAGATGCACTCTCATGCAAATGTAAGTCCTTCAGAGGCAAGTCCCAGTGCTGATGTCTTTGAGGCGAACCCCAGGTTCAGATGGCTTAACATCCTGATGGTGTTAGATGACTTCCTTCTGCTCCTCGTGGGTATCATTCTTTGTCTCCCTCCCTTACAGTCCTTGGTTACAGCTTCAGTATCTCTCTTCCTTGGGCTCTCCACGGGGGAACTCCCTGAACCCTCTGTCCCCCAGACAGAACTCTCCTACCGGACCACTATCCAGATTTATATACCACAGAATTGGTGGGCCGGACCCAGAGAGGAACCCACCAAAAACAACAAAGAACCAGGAAAGGCATTAACTCATACCCTCCTGGCTGGGACAGCACCTATCTGGCTATTTAAATCTTCTTACAAGCACTTTACATATATATTGTACATTCACATCAGTACCCGCCCTGAAGGAGTTTACAATCTAAGCTCTCTAACTCACATACATATTGTGACAGACCCAACCAAGGCAGTGGCTTTTGGAGGGGACTTCAGGGTAGCCTCTTGCCTACTGACTATGAGCCCTGGCTTTGAGAGGTCTCTATTCTTGGAAGGTGTGTGCCTGGGGGCCTTCTGGAGTGGTTTTGCTTTTGATTCTGGTTCATGTCCCCCGGAAACACACAGACTCTGGGAACCTAGGACCTGGTTACAGATTTGGGGTCTCTATGCCTAAACCGGCATTGACTGCTTCAACTACCCCCTTAGACTCATAGATTCAGAGCAGATGATAACACAATCGGCTCAAAACAACCTGATGCTGAGGTCCCCTGCTACAATCTGTTTACTAAGGTGTCTTTCTCATGGTATAATTTCCTCATTGCGTGCCTCTAAGTGTGAATTCCCATTGCTATTTGAGTCATCTATTGTTTCTGTCTGTCTGCTATTCGTCTTGGAGATGTGGCTAGCATTGTGTCCACTTTACCTTGTTACCAAACTATTGTGGGATGTGTTAATGTTTTATGTTAATTAGATTACTGTTTATGTTTATGGTAGCTGTTTATTAAATGTACTGATATTACTGTTTACAATTTGTATTGTTAAGATAATGTGAGCAAGCTCTTGCCTGATTTTGTGTGGTATATATACTGTGTGAATTTACAATTAGGAACCAGTTCCAGTTTGCACCTAAGCTATTGTTGTCTAGTTCTTGGGTACAATGCTCAGCTATAATACCTGCTTCCAGAGTGAAGGAAGCTGTATCTTGGTGGAAGCACCCAAGCAGGGTGCCAGGTGGTCCGTCACACACATACTGCGGCCAATTTAGACAGGAGCCAGTTGACCTAACAGACTGTCTTTGGAGTGTGGGAGGAAACCCATTCAGGCACAGGGGGAACATACAAACTCCAACCAGGTTGTGCAGTGGTTGAGATTCAAACCGACAATCCTAGTGCTGCTAGGCAGAAGTGCTAACTACTTAGGTACTGTGCTGTCCTATCTATTTTATATAGTTACATTGGTCCAGCTTGGACCAATGTATGTATCTATGTTCCATGCCTGGCCAATCCCCAATCAAGCTTAAAATCACTAAGGTAGGCATTGTTACTACAGTGGTCGCCGCGGGCTTCTAAGTTCCATGCCGAGTGGAGTCTACTCACTCAGCAGGGGTGCCATTCAGAGAACCCTCTGCATTGCCTCAAAGAGTTTTCTGATTGGACAAGGTGGGAATGTCACAATCTCGACCTTGTCCAATCAGGGAACACTTTGCATTCTTTGATAAAAATTCAAAGGGTTCTCTGAATGGCACCCGTGTCCACTGGCTGACCTCCTGTATTTACAATGCAGCAGGGCAGCCACTTGACATGGGACGTGAAAAAGTAAAGATCACTTTAAACTAGAAACTATGCCTAATATAGTTATTTCCCGCTGCCATGCACACCCCAGAGGTATGGCACATATACTGTATACTTACATTGGTTCAAGCTAGACCAATGTAACTTTGTAAAAATTGCATACCTGGAATTCATCTTTCGGCTATTAACTCTGATGATGAAAAAGTAAGAGATCTTCCAAGATGACATGGACTTTACAAGCAGTCAAGGGATTTGAAGAGCACCAGTTAATGGTCAATTACCGCAGTTTGATAGGAAGTTCATTATCTTATACACTTCATACGAGCAGCTGAATTAATGAATAAAGTAATAAGTGCATCATATAAACCCTAGAGTCTCATATAGATCAGCGGATAGAGGATTAAATGGTATCCTTTTAAATGGAATTGTAGAAAGCATTTGAGAGATTTCTTACTTCCCATTTAGGACTAATTAAACCGCGATACATTTTTTTTTTTCACCTGACGTGTCTCAAACACATCGGACAATCTTCCTTTAGTCTCTGAGCTACAGTAATAATTTACACTTACTTCTACTGTATGGATACAAGTCCACTAAAAGTCTAGGTTTAGTCAAAATAAAAAAATAAAAAATCAGCACAAGGGACAGGATTTACTATTCAACTGGTTTGTCCCTTGTGCTGTTGCTCCTGCATTCCTTTAAATCTTTATCCTCCAAAACCCCTACCCACACCGCCATAATCTTCCATTGCATAATAAGGACGAGAGGAGCCTCTAAGTGTAGAAATTTAGAACACTTTAACAGTAACACACAAATGGCAACTCACATGAGTGAAGATAAAACGAGCACATCTGTAGGTGAAAGACGTCCCAGGAGCAGGATGGGTAACCAGCTAATGGTTCCTCCACTTCTCAGCTGGTCTGGTGGAGCATGCTTGAGAAAGGAGCGGGGCTGCAGAAACCCATCACGCTCTGCCCCATGCTCTCCAAGCCTCGTTTTGGAACATCCACCGCACGGCAGTTTCTCCATCTACAGCGGTACACAGCGAGGACTGTATGCATTGCAGCTCCATGAGCGAGGGTTTTTGACAGCTCACCGCCCCCCACCCTCTTGGGTTATCCACACATATTGATGTGCCTGCTACACCTCTCTCCACCAGACCAGCAGAGAAGTGGAGGAACCATTAGCTGGTTACCCATCCTGCTCCTGGGACGTCTTTCACCTACAGATGTGTTCATTTTATCTTCACTCATGTGAGTTGCCATTTGTGTGTTACTATTAAAGTGTTTTCATTTTCTACACTTAGAGGGGCCTCTCTTCCTTGTTATTCTCAGCTTCACTGGAATCTTTGCTTCTATTCCTACCCGATGGCAGCCTTGTGTAAACGGACACCATCTTTTATCTAATAATACATGGACTAGTTTATGGACTTTTAGTTACCTTTAATGCCGCATACACACGGTCGGACTTTCCGATGGGAAATGTTGGATGTGAGCTTGTTGGCTGAAAGTCCAACCGCGTGTATGCTCCATCGAACATTTGCTGTCGGACTTTCCGGCTAGCAGGTTCTCGAATTTTCCACCAACATAACGTTCTTGCAAGCTAAGCAGAGAGGGGTCCCACCGCTCAGGTAGGCGCAGACCAGGGGAGATGAAAGCCAGTATAGTATTGTCCTTCAAGAGGGAAGAGTCCCAGGTGCTGGCTGATGCAAGATGAGGCAGGCAAATCGAGGAAAGCTGGAAGCCGCATACCGGTATAATGATGAATGCTTTATTTGAAAAGCTGAATCATGAAGAAACACAAAACATAACAGCAGAAGCGTTTCTGCTGTTATGTTTTGTGTTTCTTCATGATTCAGCTTTTCAAATAAAGCATTCATCATTATACCGGTGTGCGGCTTCCAGCTTTCCTCGATTTGCCTGCAACATAACGTTCTTGTCAGAAATTCCAATCGTGTGTACACAAGTCCGCGCACAAAAGTTCACGCATGCTCGGAATCAAGTACGAGCCAGAAGCGCTCGGCCTTGTAAAACTAGCGTTCGTAATGGAGATATCACATGACTATTGGACTTCCCCTTTATCGGCTCGTTGTACGTCACCGTGTTCCCACGTTCGTAATTTTTGGCCAACATTTGTGTGACCATGTGTATGCAAGACAAGTTTGAGCCAACACCCTTTGAACAAAAATCCACGGTTTTGTTGGCGGAAAGTCCAATCGTGTGTACGCGGCATTAGTCACACTGGAGTTACAAGTGTTTGGGCCTTTTACTTGTCTCTAATCTTCCATTGCGGCAAGGGTTGATAAAACCCAGGGAGTTTTGACAGACATTTATCAAGAGTGCCTGACTATGCCCACCTTTTCCACCCAGCTCCTCCATTCAAAGAAGCTGAAACTGCAACCTCTATAAATGAAACGCTATCTATGAATAGAGAGGGTGGACCTGTCAATCATCTGCCCATGGTCCATTCATAGATAATGTTTCATTCATAGAAGCTGCAATTATGGCTTCTATGAATGGAGTAGGGAGGCAGAAAGGGCGGGCATAGTTGGCAACGCTTGAGGAGTGCCCGTCACAGCTCCCTAAGTTATATATACCCCATAGGTTCTAGGGGTTGGGCATTCAGAGGATAAAGATTTCAAGCAGGAGTCAGCAGCACAAAGGGACACTTCAGATGACTAGTAAGTCATGTTCCTTGTGCTCATTTTTTTTTAATTATTTCAAATAAACATAGGCTTAAGATTCAGGGGTTTCCAGTGAAGGGTACTGATAATGTTACAGCATGTAAAGACATTTTCTGCTTCCAACCTTGTGACAACATTTTGCGGAAGTCCATTTTCTGTTCCAGCATGACTGTCCCCAGAGGTGCAACTAGAACAAGCTGGGCCCCTTCCTTCTGAGCCCAGTGGCAGAAAGCCAGGGCCCATTCGCAAGTGTGACCTTTACGACCCTGCTAGTTCCGCAAAAGACTAGGCACAAACCCAGCTCCATAAAGACATGGCTTGACCAGTTTTGGTGTGGAGGAACTCAGAATTGAGCCCTGACCTCAACCCTACTGAACGTCTTTGGGATGAATTGAAACGCCAACTGTAAGCAGGGCTGGACTGGGACAAAAATTTGGCACTGGACTTCATCCAGACTGGCCCACTTAATTTTGGGTGGGCCCACTTTAATGTGTATGCATCAGTGAGCATGACCAGCAGTGGCAATATATTAATTCATCATCAGTGACCATGACCAGCAGTGGCAGTACATTCATTCATCATCAGTGACCACGACCAGCAGTGGCAGTACATTCATTCATCATCAGTGACTTTGACCAGCAGTGCAGTACATTCATTCATTCATCAGTGACCATAACCAGCAGTGGCAATAGTAAATTCATTCATCAGTTATCATGACCAGTGGCAGTAAATACATCATGATACGCTCCTCCCATCCTCCGGCCGTGAGTGTCGTCACGCCGCCGGGACGGGGCTGTAACCTTAGGGGGAGTGAAGTTGTGGCAGCGGTGCTGGTGTGCAGGAGGAGCGGAGGCAAAGCGTTAGCGTAATTGTGACATCCACCGTCCACGACACAGACTCAGAGTAGAGACGACGAGTAGTGACACTGACAACCGGGCAGGGCCGGCCCACTGAGCCATCAGCCCACCGGGAAACTCCTGGTAGTCCTGATGGCCAGTACAGGCCTGACTGTAAGCCAGGTCTTCTCATCCAACAAGCAGTGCCTGACCTCAAAAATGGGCCCAAAAATTTTGGACAGATGCCGAAAGATTTTGGAAAGCCTTCACAGAAGAAGGAAGGCCAGCTACATATAAATGGGTATGGTTTTGGAATGGGTGTGATGGTCAGGTGTACACAAACCCATGGCTATATATATTGTATCTTTGCACTCACAAGACGGAACAGAAGAGCAAATTTGGTCATCATCAGATGCTAGGCACTCAAAGTTATCATTGTGAACAGCCATATTGTATTAGATGTCTAAATTATTTACCAAAAATGCTTTACTAAAAGATGATATCCAGCCAAAACTTATTTTACGTTTTGAATTGAGAAGAGAAAAGTTTGAACTTCTGTGGGAATGTTGTGTGTGCCCCAATATAGGAGACTTCTGTTCTGACACCTGTCACTGGGACAGGAAATGAGGGGAAATCTTTGCAGTGGGGGCACATTCACTGCAAAACAAAATTTTGGAGGTTGTTGGGATTTATAATGTATTTATTGCTTACAGTATCTCATGAATTTGGAGACATCGTAGTGAGGTGAAATGAACAATGAAGCTCTATTCCTCCCACAGACACCAATAATGGGGCAATATTTTTTCCACTGACACCAATGATGGGGAACCATTCCTCTCAATGACATGAAAAACTATTTCTCCCAGTGACACCAATGATGTAGCACTATTCCTCACACAGACACCAATAATGGGGCAATATTTCATCCAATGACACCAATGATAGAGCACTATTGACACCAATGATAGAACACTATCCCTTCCACTAACACCACTAATGGGGCACTATCCCTTCCACTAGCACCCAGTGGGGAACTATTCCTCTCAATGATAACAATGATAGGGCACTATTCCTCCAATTAACATGAACGATGGGGCACTATTTCTCTCAATGATGCCAATGATGGGGCACTTTTCCCCCCATTAACACCAACAATGGGGCACTATTCTTCTCACTGACACAAATGATGGGGCACTAGTCCTCCCAATGACACCAGTGATGGAGCATCATTCTTGGCACTCACACCAATGATGGGGCACTATTCCTTCCACTGACACCAACGATGGGGCATTATATCTCTCAATGACACCAGTGATGGAGCACTATTCCTTCAATTGACACCAATGATGGGGCACTTTTCCTACCACTAACACCAACAATGGGGCATTATTCCTCTCAATGACACCAATGATGGGGCACTATTCCTCCCAATGCAACCAATGATGGAGCACTATTCCTCCCACTGACACCAATGATGGGGCACTTTTCCTCCCACTAATACAAACGATGGGGCACTGTTCCTCTCAATAAAACCAAGGATGGGGCACTATTCCCCCTATTGACACCAACGATGGGGGACCATTCTTTCCACTGACACCAGTAATGGGCCACTATTTCTCCCACTAACACCAACAATGGGGCATTATCCCTCTCAATGACACCAATGATGGGGCACTATTCCTCCAAACGACACCAATAATGGAGCATTATTCATCCCACTAAGACTAATAATGGGGCACTATTCCTGTCAATGATACCAATGATTGGGCACTATTCCTCCCAATGACACCAGTGGTGGGGCACTATACTTCCCAATAACCATTGATGGGGCACTATTGCTCCCAATGACAACAGTGGTGGGGCACTGTACCTCCCAATGACACCAGTGATGGGGCATGATACCTCCCAATGACACCAGTGGTGGGGCACTGTACTTCCCAATGACCATTGATGGGGCACTATTCCTCCCAATGACACCAGTGGTGGGGCACTATACCTCACAATGACACCAGTGGTGGAGCACTATACCTCAAAATGACACCAGTGGTGGGGCACTATACCTCCCAATGACCATTGATGGGACACTATACCTCCCAATGACACCAGTGGTGGGGCACTATACTTCCCAATGACCATTGATGGGGCACTATTCCTCCCAATGACACCAGTGGTGGGGCACTATACCTCACAATGACACCAGTGGTGGGGCACTATACCTCCCAATGACCATTGATGGGGCACTATACCTCCCAATGACCATTGATGGGGCACTATACCTCCCAATGACCATTGATGGGGCACTATTCCTTCAACTGACTCCAACAATGGAGCATTATTCCTCCCACTAACACCAAAGATGGGGAAGTATTTTTGCCTCTAACACCAACATTGGGGCACTATCCCTCCCTCTGCCACAAATGATGGGACACTGTTCTTCCACTGAGAAGCTCACAGTGTGCAGTGGAATCAGAATAAGCAGTTTCAGTACAGGAGAGGAGCCGGTACAGCTGTGCAAGACTGAAGGAAATGTTGGGGGTCCGCTTTAAATATTTTATAAGCTTTAGTCACTTTGGATGAGGCAGTATTGAAAAAAAAAAAAGGGTTTTGACAGCTGAAGATGGATTTTGCAGTTGTTGGAGATTGTGCTCTCCATGTGTGAGGTGGCATCTCTTTTGCATTTCATTTTCCAGCTAATTAAACCGAAAAATCTCTGAGATCAACGGAGAGCTGCTGCTGGCTCCAGCTTCCTCTTCACGAGTCTTCGGCACGCCGATTCTGAATAAGACCAGCGGAAGAGGAAGTTTTCATCTTGGCAGCGATGGGACATTCACTTCATGGGTTGGACCAACGCTTCCAGCTGAGACATCCCCTAAATCCATCAAAAGTGAAGGCTGGTTCAGGTTTTCAGTGTGTGAAAAATGTACAGTGCCTTGCGAAAGTATTCGGCCCCCTTGAACTTTTCAACCTTTTGCCACATTTCAGGCTTCAAACATAAAGATATAATTTTTTTTTTTTTTGTGAAGAATCACCAACAAGTGGGACACAATTGTGAAGTGGAACGAAATCTATTGGATTGTTGAAACTTTTTTAACTAATAAAAAAATGAAAAGTGGGGCGTGCAAAATTATTCGGCCCCCTTGCGTTAATACTTTGTAGAGCCACCTTTTGCTGCGATTACAGCTGCAAGTCGCTTGGGGTATGTCTCTATCAGTTTTGCACATCGAGAGACTGAAATTCTTGCCCATTCTTCCTTGCAATACTGCTCGAGCTCAGTGAGGTTGGATGGAGAGCGTTTGTGAACAGCAATTTTCAGCTCTTTCCACAGATTCTCGATTGGATTCAGGTCTGGACTTTGACTTGGCCATTCTAACACCTGGATACGTTTATTTGTGAACCATTCCTTTGTAGATTTTGCTGTATGTTTGGGATCATTGTCTTGTTGGAAGATAAATCTCCGTCCCAGTTTCAGGTCTTTTGCAGACTCCAACAGGTTTTCATCCAGAATGGTCCTGTATTTGGCTGCATCCATCTTCCCCTCAATTTTAACCATCTTCCCTGTCCCTGCTGAAGAAAAGCAGGCCCAAACCATGATGCTGCCACCACCATGTTTCACGGTGGGGATGGTGTGTTGAGTGTGATGAGCTGTGTTGCTTTTACGCCAAACATATCGTTTTGCATTGTGGCCATAAAGTTTTATTTTGGTTTCATCGGACCAGAGCACCTTCTTCCACATGTTTGGTGTGTCTCCCAGGTGGCTTGTGGCAAACTTTAGACGAGACTTTTTATGGATATCTTTGAGAAATGGCTTTCTTCTTGCCACTCTTCCATAAAGGCCAGATTTGTGCAGTGTACGACTGATTGTTGTCCTATGGACAGACTCTCCCACCTCAGCTGTAGTTCTCTGCAGTTCATCCAGAGTGATCATGGGCCTCTTGGCTGCATCTCTGATCAGTCTTCTCCTTGTCTGAGCTGAAAGTTTAGAGGGACAGCCAGGCCTTGGTAGATTTGCAGTGGTCTGATACTCCTTCCATTTCAAAATGATCGCTTGCACAGTGCTCCTTGGGATGTTTAAAGCTTGGGAAATCTTTTTGTATCCAAATCCGGCTTTAAACTTTTCCACAACAGTATTACGGACCTGCCTGGTGTGTTCCTTGGTCTTCATGATGCTCTCTGCGCTTTCAACAGAACCCTGAGACTATCACAGAGCAGGTGCATTTATACAGAGACTTGATTACACACAGGTGGATTCTATTTATCACCATCAGTCATTTAGGACAACATTGGATCATTCAGAGATCCTCGCTGAACTTCTGGAGTGAGTTTTCTGCACTGAAAGTAAAGGGGCCGAATAATTTTGCACGCACCACTTTTCAGTTTTTTATTTGCTAAAAAAGTTTAAAATATCCAATAGATTTCATTCCACTTCACAATTGTGTCCCACTTGTTGGTGATTCTTCACAAAAAATTAAAATTTTATATCTTTATGTTTGAAGCCTGAAATGTGGCAAAAGGTTGAAAAGTTCAAGGGGGCCGAATACTTTTGCAAGGCACTGTAAATGTCTTTTCTCTAAAACGTAATAAGTTCTATGGAATTCCAATCACTAAAGTCTCATGTAACCACTTTCACCCCCTTCCTGCCCAGACAAATTTTCATCTTTCAGCGCTGTCGTAAATTGAATGACGATTGCGCGGTCATGCAATGCTGTATTCAAACAAAATGTTTATCTTTTTTTTTTTTTTTTGAGACAAATAAAGCTTTCTTTTGGTGGCATTTGATCTGATTTTTATTTTTTTGCTAAACAAATGAAAAAAGATAGAACATTTTGAAAAAAAATTTTTTTCTTTGTTTCTGTTATAAAATGTAGTAAATAAGTAATATTTCTCCTTCACTAATGGGTGCTGATGAGGCTGCACTGATGGTGGCACTGATAAGGAGGCACTGACAGGCATCACTGATGGGCTCTGGAACGCAGCACTGATAGGCACTAATTGGCATCACTGGTGGGCACTGCTAGGCTGCACTGATGGGCACTGGAAGGCAGCACTGATAGGCACTGATTTGCATCACTGGTGAGCACTGATAGGCTGCTCTGATGGGCAGCCTTTATAGGCACTGATAGGTGGCAGTGATGGGCACTGATGGGCGGCACAATGATGGGCACTGATAGGCAGCACTGATGAGGAGGCACTGACAGGTATCACTGATGGGCTCTGGAAAACAGCATTGATAGGCACTAATTGGCATCACTGGTGGGCACTGATGGGCATCGCTGGTGGGCATTTTGGGTGGGCATCACTGGTGGGCACTGCTAGGTATCACTGGTGGGCACTGATAGGCGGCACTGATAGGCACTGATAAGGCGACACTTAAGGGCACTGATAAGCACCGATGAGGCGGCACTGATAGGTGGCACTGATGAGTGGCGCTAATGGTTGGCACTGATGGGCACTGATGGGTGGCACTGAAGGGCACTGATAGGTGGCACTGAAGGGCACTGATAGGTGGCACTGATGGGCACTGATGATCACAGATGGGTGGCACTGATGGGCACTGGTAGGCACTGGTAGGTGACACTGATAGGCAGCACTGATATGTGGCACTGATTATGAGACACTGAAGGGCATTGATTGGCAGCACTTGTGGGCATTGATGGGTGGCACTGTGGGCACTAGTAGGTGGCACTGGTGGGTACTGATAGGTGGCACTGGTAGGTGGCACAGTGGGCACTGGCAGCTGACACTGATTGGCACAGAAGATGCAGCCGCAGCTTTCTGTGTGAGGGACCGATGTCCCTCTGACAGAAGTCGGTGATTGTCTTTTTTTCCCCCTACGCTGACAGTGTGAGGGAAAAAAAATACTGATTACCAAGCTTCTGTTTACATCACGTGATCAGCCGTCATTGGCTGACAGCTGATCACGTGGTAAGGGGCCGGGATCCACCACTTACTCGGATCTGTGATCAGCCGAGTCTCATAGACTCGGTGATCGTAGGGTCGCGCAGACAGCGCTTGCTCAGGAGAACGTCCATGGACGCCCTCCCGGCAATTAAGGCCCTCCCTGTAGACGTCTTTCTGCTATAGCACGGGCGGCAAGTAGTTAATAGTTGGTTATTATTAGTTAGTTAGTTATTTAGGGTCAAGATCATGTTGGAATGTGGGTGTGGCCTGGACATGACCACCTGAAAATGGGCGTAGCAAGTATTTTTGTTTCTGTTTTTACAGTGCCTTGAAAAAGTATTCATACCCCTTGAAATTTCCCACATTTTCTCATGTTATAACTAAAAACATAAATGTATTTTATTGGGCTTTTATGTGATAGACCAACACAAAGTGGCACATAATTGTAAAGTGGAAGGAAAATGAAAAATGGTTTTCAAAATGTTTTACAAATAAATATGTGAAAAGTGTGGCGTACATTTGTATTCAGTCAATACTTTGTAGAACCCCCTTTCACTGCAATTACAGCTGCAAGTCTTTTTGGGGATGTCTCTACCAGATTTGCACATCTACAGAGTGACATTTTTGCCCATTCTTCTCTGCAAAATATCTCAAGCTCTGTCAGATTGGATGGAGAGCGTCTGTGAACAGCAATTTTCAAGTCTTGCCACAGATTCTCAATTGGATTCAGATCTGGACTTTGGCATAGCCGGTCTAACACATGAATATGCTTTGATCTAAACCATTCCATTGTAGCTCTGGCTGTATGTTTAGGGACGGTGAACCTCCGCCCCAGTCTCAAGTCTTTTGCAGACTCTAACAGGTTTTCTTCTAACATTGCCCTATATTTGTCTCCATCCATCTTCCCATCAACTCTGACCAGCTTCCCTGTCCTTGCTGAAGAAAAGCATCCCCACAACATGATGCTGCCACCACCATGTTTCACGGTGGGGATGGTGTGTTCAGGGTGATGTGCAGTGTTAGTTTTCTGCCACACATAGCGTTTTGCTTTTAGGCCAAAAAGTTCAATTTTGGTCTCATCTGACCAGAGCACCTTCTTCCACATGTTTGCTGTGTCCTCCACATGGCTTTCTTGCAAACTGCAAATTTGGACTTCTCATGGCTTTCTTTCGTTAACCACTTAAGGACTAGCCTCGTTTTGGATTTTAGGTGTTTACATGTTTAAAACAGGTTTTTTTGCTAGAAAATTACTTAGAACCCCCAAACAATATATATGTTTTTTTTCTAACACCCTAGAGAATAAAATGGCGGTTGCTGAAATACTATTTTTCGCACTGTATTTACGCAGCGGTCTTAAAAGCGCACTTTTTTTGGAAAAAATTCACTTTTTTGAATAAAAAAATAAGACAACAGTAAAGTTGGCCCAATTTTTTTCAATATTGTGTAATATAATGTTACTCCAAGTAAATTGATACCCAACATGTCACGCATCAAAATTGCGCCCGCTCGTGGAATGGCGTCAAACTTTTACCCTCAAAAATCTCCATAGGCCACGTTTAAAAAATTCTACAGGTTGCATGTTTTGCGTTACAGAGGAGGTCTAGGGCTAGAATTATTGCTCACGCTCTACCGGTCTGCGGCGATACCTCACATGTGTGGTTTGACCAACGTTTTCATATGCAGGCGCTACTCACGTATGCGTTCGCTTCTGCGCGCGAGCTCGTCAGGACGGGGGGTTTTTTAATTTTTTTTATTTTTATTATTTATTTTACATTAATTATTTATTTTTACACTGTTTTAAAAAAAAAATGTGTCACTTTTATTCCTATTACAAGGAATGTAAACATCCCTTGTAATAGAAAAAAAAGCATGACAGGACCTCTTAAATATGACATCTGGTGTCAAAAAGACCTCAGATCTCATATTTACACTAAAATGCAATAATTCAAAAAAAAAAAAAAAAGTCATTTAAAAAAATGCCTTTAAGAGGCGTGGGCGGAAGTGACGTTTTGACGTCGCTTCTGCCCAGCAGTGTCATTGAGATGAGTGGGCGCCATCTTAGCCTCACTCGTCTCCAGGCACAGCACTGAGCAGGACGCGATCGCCTCTGCCGCTACCGACGGCTCCGGTAAGTGGCGGAGGGCACCGGATTGCGGCAGGAGGGGGGGCCCTCTCCCGCCACCGATAAAAGTGATCTTGCGGCGAATCAGCCGCAGGGACCGCTTTTATCAGAAAGCCGACCGCCGCACGAAAACGGGGATACCGGGGTTATGGCAGCTAGCTGCTGCCATAACGATATCCGCCGGCAAAGTTTGGATGTACATCGGCGTGTGCAGGTCGGCAAGTGGTTAATGGCTTTCTTCTTGCCGCTCTTCCATAAAGGTCAGATTTGTGGAGAACACGACTAATAGTTGTCCTGTGGACAGATTCTCCCACCTGAGCTGTGGATCTCTGCAGCTCCTCCAGAGTTACCATGGGCCTCTTGGCTGCTTCTCTGATGAATGTTCTCCTTGCCCGGCCGGTCAGTTTAGGTGGACGGTCATGTCTTGGTAGGTTTGCAGTTGTGCCATACTCCATTTTCGGATGATGGCTTGAACAGAGCTTTGTGAGATGTTCAAAGCTTGGGATATTTTTTTATAACCTAACCCTGCTTTAAAATTCTGCACAACTTTATCCCTGACCTGTCTGGTGTGTTCCTTGGCCTTCATGATGCTGTTTGTTCACTAAGTTTCTCTAACAAACTTCTGAGGGCTTCACAAAACAGCTGTATTTATACTGAGATTAAATTACATAGAGGTGTACTATATTTAATAATTAGGTGACTTCTGTAGTCAATTGGTTCCACTAGATTTTAGTTCAGAGTAAAGGGGGCTGAATACAAATGCGCACCACACTTTTCAGTCATTTATTTGTAAAAAAAATTTAAAACCATTTATCATTTTCCTTCCACTTCACAATTATGTATTAGGTATCCAATTATAACTATTGTACTATGAGATTGGAACATATACCGTCATGGCCAAAAATATAGGCACCCCTGAATTTCTGTCAGATAATGTACCACTTCATCCAGAAAATTGTTACAACTACAAATGTTTAGGCATTCTCATGTTTATCACTTTTGTTTGTATTGGTATGACACAAAAAAGTGGAGAAACAAAAAGCCAAACCTGACATATTCCACACAAAACTTCAAAGATGGATTGGACAAAATCATTGGCACCTTCTCAAATTCGTAAGAAATAATTGCATTACAAAATTTGTGATGATTCTGTAATTTTTAATTAAACTCACCTGTATCAATTAACAGGTGCTGACAATATAGAAATCACACCGGCAACCAGTTAAAATGGTGAAAATTTGACTCAACCTTTCTGTTGTGTGTCTCCGTGTGCCACACGGAGCATGGAGAAGAGACAGAGCAGCAAAGAATTGTCTGAGGATTTGAGAACAAAAAAAATGATGGAAAAGCATAGACAATCTTAAGGTTACAAGTCCACCTCCAGAGATCTTAATGTTCCTGTGTCTACTGTGCGCACCATTGTCAAGAGGTTTACAGCCCATGGCACTGTAGCTAATCTCCCTGGATGTGGAAAAAAGAAAAAAAAAGAGAATAAAAAAAGATGAATAAAAAAGAATGTGAAAGAGAAAAATTGATCAAAGAGCTTTCCACAACTTACCTGAGGAAGCCAAAATCCTTTTGCGAGAATGTGCTGTGGACAGACGAAACAAAATGACAGCTTTTTGGTAAAGCCCATCATTCTACTGTTTTCAGAAAAAGAAAGGAGGCCTTTAAAGAAAAGAATACAGTCCCTACAGTCAAACATGGTGGAGGTTTGCTAATGTTTTGGGGTTGCTTTGCTGCTTCAGGCACTGGATGTCTTGACCGTGTGCATAGCATTATGAAATCTGAAGACTGCCAAATAATTCAGGGGTGCTATGTAGGGCCCAGTGTCAGAAAGTTGGGTCTCCGTCAGAGGTCATGGGTCTTACAGCAGGACAATGACCCAAGGCACACATCAAAAAGCACCCAGCAATGGTTTAAAATAAAGCACTGGGAAGAAATGAACTGGCCAGCAATGAATCCAGATCTAAATCCCATAGAGCACCTGTGGAGAGATCTCAAAACAGCAGTTGGGAAAAGGAACCCTTCCAATCTGAGAGACCTGGAGCAGTTGGCGATAGAAGAGTGGTACAGAATTTCAGTAGAGAGGTGTAAAAACTCATTCATGGTTACAGGAATCGATTGATTTCAGTTTTTTATTTTTGTTTCCAAGGGGTGTGCTACCAAATATTAAATTGAGGGTGCC
Organism: Lithobates septentrionalis; assembly: GCA_037952835.1. Taxonomy (NCBI): domain Eukaryota; kingdom Metazoa; phylum Chordata; class Amphibia; order Anura; family Ranidae; genus Lithobates; species Lithobates septentrionalis. The sequence goes on from JBBDGP010002821.1 coordinate 121,674, forward strand.
AATAATTTTGTCCAGTCCATCTCTGGGTTTTTTCGTGGAATGTGTCAATTTGGCTTTTTGGTTCTCCACTTTTTGTGTCATACCAATACAAACAAAATAAATAAACATGAGAATGCCTAAACATTCGTAATTGCAACTATTTTCTGTGTGATGTGGTGCATTATCTGACAGAAATGCAGGGGTGTCAATATTTTTGGCCATGACTGTATAGCCAGCATTAAACCTATACATTGGCAGGTGAGGAGGCATCAGACACCCTAACAGAAATGTCTATATAGCTGTAAGAGTCCAGGGCTTACTACGCATACACACATGGGGCGTTGCCGCAAGAGGAAATCCGTGGCAACTGAGCATGCGCCAAAGACGCCTCAGGGCGCCAACCTGCCCCTGCGCAGAAGACTTGATGGAAAAGGGCAGGAAAATGCCCAGGTGACCTCAAACTTCCCTATATAAGCCCAGCCCAGACACTCCCAAATTGCTGGATTATCTTCAATCCTCCCTTGTTCCTGTGCTAGTGTGTGATCTGTCTGAACCTGTTGTGACCTAGAAACCTGTTTGAATACTCTTGATTGCTGCTTGCCTTTGACTTCGAATTTGTACCTTAACCATTCTACTTCTTTGCCCCTTTTGTACTCAGCTGCCAGGCTGAAACCGACCTCGGCTTGGATCTTGACCATTCTTCTAAATAACCCTTTTATGCTTTGTTGCCCAACTGGACTTGACCTCGGCTCGTATCCCAGACTAAGGCTTGCACGGTGCTCCACACCCTTGGCACCCCTGCCACTCGGTATCCCCACCAGGTCTCTGTCTCCATCTCCAGAGGCTTTAAGGACCCGAGGTGCAAGGGAGGCCTTCCCACTACTTCGGTCTCACATCAGGTAGGTGGCCCTTGTGACAATAGCCCATTGGCTGAGTGAGTTAGCCCATGTGTTTTGGGGGGTGTTAGAAGATGATTCGTTTAGAGACAGAAGACAGACAACTTGCAGGTTATGTGCTTCACATAAGGCGGCATTTTATTGTAAAATAAAACAGTAGATTCCACAGAAAGTCCAGTGCTGACTCTGTTACATCCAGATATATCATGACTGCTACACAGTTCATACATAAAGAAATCCGAGAATCACCAGCAGAAACTAAAGAGGAGATAAAGAGTGAAGGCATTTAAATTTTGGCTACAGAAAAGATATTTTAGGAAAAAAAAGCTACATCAGTTGTCTCTCACACCAGGACCTGAATGCAGAAATGCATTCTTTACTCTAATAATTGAAGAGCGGAAGGTGTTACCATCTTATGACATCAGTCTTCCCAGAATCCTCTGGTTCAGATTGTGTGACCAAAGCCTTGGCACTGGCTTACTTACCAACATTTCAGTCCTGAACACAGTTAACCCCTCCGACAGTGCACCTCGGATGTGCCCAGTGAGTGGGTGTTCCACCACGGCCTCTCCCACTTATCAGTGTGGGCAGCCCAAGCCCAGCCTTGAAATATGTGGCAAACACTCACTTGTGGCCCCCAATCACCATAATGAATGCCTTACTTTCTTACTGAACATATACAGCAACTCAAATAATGGTGATGCTGGGATCCTGGGACATTGTCCGGGACACAGCATCACTGGGACTGAGGTCCAAGGTGGCAAATGTGGGACAGCTGAAATCTTTGCACTGATTCCATGCTTCTGTTGGCAACCTTCAGGTGGCCAATACCTTGATATTACCAGAATCAAGAAATCGAAATGCCTAGTGAGATGATAATTACTGCTATCTAGTAAGCACTGAAGCTCTGCTAAAGCAAAACCCCACCCCGGTGCATCCTAAAACAGAATTCTAACCGCAACTTCCTAGGACCGGTGTGTGAAAGGCAGCATGGAAGGTGTCCCAACTTCCCCAGCAGGTGTGTTCCAGGATCATCAGTTGACAGAGAGTGGGGTGGATGGGGGCATTAAAGGGAAGTCTGCTCCCTGTATGCCTCTCAGGTATAAATTTTCAATTTAGACTGCAGCGTACCTTTAAGGTCCCATGCACACTGGACATTGAACTCCGGTGCATGGAGCTCTGGCGTTTAGCTGTGGGAGGAGGGCACATTTCTCCCATTTAGGACCACTGCTGAAAGGCTGTCAAACTCTATGAGGGTCTTACAGCTGCCACTGGACAGGGCTGGACAGTGCACCAAGCTGTACAAACTTTTAGGGCAGCCTGTGCCCAGGGACGAATTCCAGAATTTCAGACTTTTGGCATTCCAGTAATTCCTGGCTGAATGGAAGGTGTTCCAGCTTCCCCAGCAGGTGTGTTCCAGGATCATCAGTTTACAGGGAATGAGGTGGAAGTGTGCACTACACTGAAGTCTGTTTACAGCATGCATCTCGAGTATAAATTTCCAATATTTCCTGCAGGATGTCTTTAAAGCTCCATGCACACTGGGCATTGAACCTTCATGCATGGGACTCTGGGGTTTAGCTATGGGAGGAGGGCACTGGTACCCCATCCATCCACACTGCTAGCAGCCTGCCAAACTCTATGAGAGTCTGACAGCTGCTGTGGTAGGATGGTGGACCTAGCTGTACAAATGTTTAGGGCAGCATGTCCCCAAGGATGAATAGATAAATGCGGAGGATATGAAGACAGGCAGTATGTGCAGAAGAGGAGTGTGGTGGATATAATGGCGGGCAGTGTGTGCAGGAGAGGAAACCAAAATTATGAGGGGGCAATATGTGTAAGAGAGGAGTGTGGAGGGTGTGACAGAAAGCAGTATGTGCAGGAGAAGACTAGAAGAGGGTATAACAGTGGGCAGTATGTACAGGAGAGGGTTGTGGAGATGGGTATAACAGTGGGCAGTATGTACAGGAGAGGAGTGTGGAGACCATGACAGTGAGCAGTATGTGCAGGAGCGGAGTGTGGGGAGTATGATAGTGGGCAGTATGTACAGGAGAGGAGTGTGGAGACCATGACAGTGAGCAGTATGTGCAGGAGCGGAGTGTGGGGAGTATGATAGTGGGCAGTATGTACAGGAGAGGAGTGAGGAGGGTATAACACTGGGCAGTATGTACAGGAGAGAAGTGTGGAGAGTAAAACAGTGGGCAGTATGTACAGGAGAGGAGTGAGGAGGGTATAACACTGGGCAGTATGTACAGGAGAGAAGTGTGGAGAGTAAGACAGTGGGCAGTATGTACAGGAGAGAAGTGTGGAGAGTATGACAGTGGGCAGTATGTACAGGAGAGGCATGTGGAGGGTATGACAGTGGTCAGTAGGTGCAGAAGAGGAGAATTAATGGTATGACAGTGGACAGTATGTGCAGGAGAGGAGTGGGGAGGGTATGACAGTGAGCAGTATGTACAGGAGAGGAGTGGGGAGGCTATAACAGTGGGCAGTATGTACAGGAGAGAAGTGGGAATGGTATGACAGTGGGGAGTATGTACAGGAGAGGAGTGGGGAGGGTATGACACTGGGCAGAATGTACAGGAGAGGAGTGGGGAGGGTATTACACTGGGCAGTATGTACAGGAGAGGACTGGGAAGGGTATTATGGTGGGCAGTATGTACAGGAGAGGAGTGGGAAGGGTATGATAGTGGGCAGTATGTACAGGAGAAGAGGGGGGAGGCTATGACAGTGAGCAGTATGTACAGGAGAGGAGTGGGGAGAGTATGAGACTGGGCAGTATGTACAGAAGAGGAGTGGGAAGGGTATGACAGTGAGCAGTATGTACAGGAGAGGAGTGGGAAGGGTATGGCAGCGGGCAGTATGTACAGGAGAGGAGTAAGGAGGGTATGACATTGGGCAGTACATACAGGAGAGGAGTGAGGAGGGTATGGTCATGAGCAGGAGAGGTGTGCTATGTGGAGAGATATAATGGCAGGAAGTGAGAGCATTTTTCCTACTTGTATTGTAATGTGCGTATTATTTAGGTATAAGAATTGCTGATTTTTAAATGTTTTTAGATTCCTGAATATACTTTATTAATTTATTTTGTTCAGTCTGTGAAGAATCACAGAATATATGATGAACGATTGCCCGGTTTCCTGAATTGCTTGCTTCTCTGCCAGTCAGACAGCGCCACATGCAAATATTAAAGTGAATTAAAAAAACAAGGCAATCATATTAAAAATGAAATCAACACTAATTAGTAATTACTTTTCTGATAGTATAGTATTTATCATTAAGAGTGCACATTTTGCCTAAGGTTTAGTATAAGTACTGGGCTAATGACTGATGTGGGGTTAGGATTGGAATTAGGTCTAGGGTTTGGGTAGAGGTTGAATATTACATTTAAGTGTTAGGTTATCTTTAGGGATTACGTTTAAGGCTTTGGTTGGGTTTAAAGTGTTCATCCAGCCCTTCCAAGTTACAGATAGTAACAAAAAGCAAACATTTTAATTCTCCTCCACTTAGCTTTGATTGAAGGTATGATAAAGAAATATTATTATATGCCTTATGATTAAATTGCATTATTATTATTACTGATATTAGGTTCTAGTATCACTTGCTAGAAAGATGTTACTGAATCATATTATTTCCCTGATGCCTTAATATGTCTTCTTCTGAGATCTGGAAAGACAGTTAGTCTCCATATTCTACAGAAAAGCATTTGAGAGTCTGTGTCAGGATCAAGCTGATAAGATGTTCCAAAATAACAGAAATGAATGTCTATTGTAATTAATGCTGTCTTGCTACCGCAACATCTTAAATGATTGAGTTACTATATAAAATGTTTACTTTTGGGAGGTCCCACATGGCAACTGTCTAGGACTGGGGCATAAAAGCTTCTCATTTCGCTTTGGTCAAGAGATCAGGTCCTTAGCTTTACACTTGCCTTGTCTCTGAAGAACGTGCATGTTGATATCTCTTACTCTTTAAACCTCACTTTTTAATATTTCTCTTTTAAATAAACTTTCAAATCCTTTCACCGGGAGCAAAAGTTGTTGATCTCCCCATCAGCTAACATGGCACAACAATCTGATGCTTTAGATATAATCATATATTCGAAAAATCGCTGCGTACCTAGGAAAGTCCAAAAGCAAAAGGAACAGTAGACAAAGTCTTCTGGCTAGTGAATTCAAATCACAGCTGACCAGCTTTACCATGAATATTCACAGAAGTACAATCTGATTTGTGTTTCTATAGCATAAATAGAATTTCACCTCTTGTCCATTTGGATCCACCTGACTGTAAACTTCAACCTCGAGTAGATAGTAGGTGAGCGTTCTAAATCTAAAGCCACAATGTTCTCTCACTGGCTTCTGCTAGGGAAGTCCAGAATCACGGGATCAAGTTCATGCGCGTTAGAAAGTAGGACTATAAGATTGACGAGTGGTTTAGGTCAGAGGCTATAGTTTGGTTGCACTAGTCTTTGGCAGGGAAGCAAGATTTGCCTTTTAGGACAAGACTTACATTTTAATGGCCATACTACTTCCCTGTCTTGACCTATGATTAAGAGCAATGGGTAATGACTTAAAGAACAAATACAAGCAGCAACGAAGAGACCTTCTGCCCATCTAAGAGAAGGCTAAGAGTCTTTGTGATCTAGATGCTTATCAGGGTAAACCTCCTAAGATGACAGGTGACATGGTTTGGACATGTTATATTGATGTCTCCTGATGACTCCCAATGAAGTGGTTCCAAGTATGTCCATCTAAAAGAAGGCCATAGGCCAATCCAAAATAGTGGTGTTAACTTCCCAGTAGGCCAGGAAACACCTTGGAATACCTAAGGAAGAGAAGTGCCATAATCTCAACAATTCTAGTTAGTCTTAAACCCTGCAAATGATAATGATGATAACAGTCGATTTGTATATGTGTGCACTTGCAAAATACTTATAAAATGCAGTCATTTCCTGCAGTAATGGAGGCCTGCCCATGATTTAAAAAAATGTTAATCCCTTTTGTTACATATATAATCATTTCATTAAACAGTTTTTACAGCTGAAAACAAAAATTGCAAAACAAACTACTATAGACTAGGCATTAAATATGTTTTGTACGATGTCACCCCCTCCCCTTCCCGCCAAAATTAGCAATTCTTTAACCAAGGGCAAAGGAATTAGACCCAAAAAGAGAGGAAAAAGCCCAAATCATACATTTCGGCACAACTAAAGTAATAATTTCAAGCCCCCTAACTGTTTTACATCCTAGGTAAACAAATAAGGAGTGACACTGTCCGTGAACTCTAAACCTTAATAATGGTGAGGTTGTTGGATGAGAGTCTTCAGAAAGTCAATCCAATATCTACAGCTATCATCTGGAGCTTGATGATCATAAAAATACAGTTATTGGGCGACGGGCTCATATGGGAAGACAATTTTGGGGCAAATCAATCTTCTGCGCTCTTCAGGTCAGCCTGACAGTGTCTCATTCTGGTAAAACACACATTCCTTGCTTTATGTCATTCAACTGACCATGTTCAGGGTCTTCTTGTTGGCTTTTTTTTTTTTTTTGATAGCCATGACTATGCCTCTGTTTATTTATATTGACGGCTTTAGATGGATGGCAGAACTGTTTGGCCGAGCAGCAAGAATGAAAATAACATTCTTCTTCAGGAAGGTATCCCAGTTGACTTGTCTGTAAAGAGAAAGATGTTGAAAGTTGGCACTATCAAGTGTAATTACATTTGTACCTAAAGTCGTTGAACCTATAATTAGGGGTTTTTACAAAGAATGTTTATCTAGCTACTGTAGTTTCGATCCTGTATACCTCCCAGCTATCAGCTGAGTGCTTGAATGTACAATTCAACATTGACTTCTTTTGTATCTGAATCAGGATCCACCTCAACCAGCTTCTGTTACCCACATCTTCAGGGCATTATACCAGACATAATGACCAAACATTTGTGGACACCTATCCATTAGATCTACCTATATGACCAAACGTATGTGGGCACCCCTCTGCATTCTGGTGTTCCCAGTGAAGGGCACTGGTGATACGACATCATACGAAGACATTTTACACAATTGTGCTTCTCCAACCTTGCAGTAACAGTTTTGGGGGAGACCCTTTTCTGTTTCAGTGTGACTGTTTCCCTGTTCCAGCACAACTATGCCTCTATTTAAGTGGAAGGTCATTTTAAATCCTTTAAACTATTGCAATCTGACTGTGCCTTGGACAGAAAGGCCTCCCTGCATTCTGATGGAATGATGCTACAGTGGGGCCTCCAACAGTCCTTCTTCAGCTTCGTTGTGGGGTCCAGGTGCAGTTTGGGTCTCAATGCAGGCTAAGGCTGCTATTCACTTTTATGTTGCACGAGCTGGTTAAAGCGGCGTTTCCTCTATCGATGACCTGGTCCAAGCTACTCATTCCAAAGGGCTAGTATACTCCCTCTATGCATATTTATTACACAAATATTTTGGTCAATGTCCCCTACACTGTAAGCAAAAATGGGGGTCTGATCTGTGATGTGTCTGATGAGTTGTGGGAGGAAATGCTACAAGCCTTTTCTCAAGTTTCTTTATCTCCCTCCCATAGGATGACCCAAGTTTTCATATTACATTGTGTATACCGCACCAAAGCATCTCTACACAAGATAGGGGCAAGGGAACCTCCCTGCTGTACTAAATATGGTCCAAATCAGGGAGACCTCCTACTGTACATTTATTATGAAGATGTCCCAAACTGAGGATATACTGGGACAAAGTTGTTGCCACAATCGTTTGTCTCCTTGATAACATTATTAGAAATACTCCAATCTCCTGTATTTTGGGATATTTTGAAAACATCTGACTTAGATGCACATACTGTCCTTACAGTTACTAATTCTCTATTTGCAGCATGTAGGTTGAGTAGACTGAGGAGAGTATCAAGCGCACCTACCTCTGATGAAGAGCTGAATAAACTAATCGCCTATGAGAAACTTATAAGAAATTAGAGGTGTCTAAGAACTTTGCTTTCATATGGGCCTAGGTGGCTGGATGCTGTGGTTTGGGTAGAAGGAGATAGTGATTTCTCCTGAGGCTGGCTTTGGACCAGTTTGGTGTGGAAGAACCTGGGTGGCCTGCACAGAGTCCTGACCTCGACCCTACTGAGCACCTTTGCTTCGTAAATACATAGTTGGACCAGTTTGATGGAGGAACCTAACTGACCAGAACAGAGCCCTGACTTCAACTCTACTAAACACCTTTGCTCCATAAAGACATTTTTGGACCAGTTTGGTGTGGAAGAACCTGGGTAGGCTGCACAGAGTCCTGACTTTGACCCGACTGAACACCTTTTGCTCTGTAAAGACATGGTTGGACCAGTTTGGTGTTGAGCAACCTGACCGACTAGAACAGAGCCCTGGACTCAACCTTACTGAACACTTATGTTCCATAAAAACATGGTTGGACACGTTTTCTGGGGAGAAACTCAACTGGCCTACAAGTGGTCCTGATGTCAACCCTACTGAACACCTTTGCTCCATAAAGACATGGTTTGACCAGTTTGGTGTGGAAGAACTGGACAGAGCCCTGACCTCAACCCTACAGAACACTTTTTGCATGGAACACTGCTCTTCCCAATCAATACCTGACATCATTAATTCTTTAAAGTGTCACTAAACCCACATCATAAAAAACTATCAATAAATGGTGTATTACATGCTGTTAATACTCACTCAGTCACTATGAGATTCATTTTCTGCATTCTGCAAAAACCTGGTTGATCCTGCTGCTCTCTATCGCCACATTCTGTCCATGTCCCAAATTAAGCTAGGGGTTTTGCAGCTGTGGTGGCAACTCTGCACATGCTCAGTTCTCAGTGAGTTTCTATGCTGAACATTTGCTCCCTATCACATCTGAGTAGCCCATGTGATTATAGAGTCACACATGTGGGCGGATGGTAAATGACACTCGGATGGTAAATGACACTCCCCTCCCTCCTCCACCATGCCCACTAAACAGCTAAACACAATGGGGGCAGGATATAACATGTAGATTAATGGAGGCTAACCATACAACTACTGTTCAAAATCTCTGTATGTTATTTTTTCTCTTAAATAAAAATCTTTATGGAAAAAACAAAAGATTAATGGAGGCTTCACCACCCTCTAAGACACAGGCTCGAGGGGCGTGACACAGCCTTTGACTGGCAGAAATCCACCCACACCATGTTATTGCCAAAAAAAAATAATAAAAATTTGATTTCAAATATATATTTGTATGACAATTGAAAACAGTTTATTGATATTAATTATTCCCACATGTGGGCGTATACACAGTGGCAAATGACAATCCCCGCCATACCCACTAACCAGCTAAACACAAATGGGGGCAGGATATTACATGTAGTTTAATGGAGGCTTCACCTCCCTCTAAGACGCAGTCTAGAGGGGCGTGACACAGCCTTTGACTGTCAGAAATCCGCCCACACCATGTTATTGCCAAAAAAATAATAAAGATTTGATTTCAAATATATATATATATTTATTTATTTATTTATATACACTGTATATATATGAGATATTTTTACTCTGTATTCCAAAGGCTTTTTTCTTTTTTTTGAACATGTAACCAGCAGCATAGGACTAGAAGCTCCTCCTGTTTGTTTCCCTGCAGACAGGCTGGGAAAGAGCTGGGACAGATGTATATTATTTAGGAAAAAGATGTTTAGGTTTTTTTTTTATTATTAAAATTATTAAGGTGACATCATCCACATACAGAAATAGAAGGGACAATGTAAATTAAACAGTGTGTGTTTAGTATCACTTTGAGAAAAAAAAATAAGCATTTTCTTTTGTTTTTTGCTGAAGTTTATTCTGCTTATATTTTGCCTTCCCTGGTTCCCCCCCCCCCCCCCCCCTCTTCAACACTATAATGACATTTTTAAATGAAACCCTTCTGTTTTCTTTATGAACCTTGTTTTAGACCTAAGAAGGCTGCATTTGCATGATGATGGCGCTAAGTAACAACCACGTGAGATGCTGAGCCTCCATGATTGAAAGATCTGAAGTCCAATAAATGAAAAGGGCGGGCCAAGAGGACATCCTGAATGTCCCCCAGCCAGGAGCTGTAGCTTCTAATGTACATTGTGAGAAGCTCACAGTGTGCAGTGAAATCAGTGTAAGCTATTTTAGCACAAGAGAGGAACCTGTAAAACTTTGCAAGGGAAGGCTGGAGGTTAGCTTTGAAGAATTCCAGGAAGTTTCTTTCTCCCCCCATGCAGCAGGGCTGTGCCCACACTGCATGAGTTAACAGCTCGTTTTTGTGTAGGGTTAAGGAGAGTGGAGAAATATCTACCTAAGCTGCCAATCCCACCCCACTACAACCCCCCCCCCCCCCCCCGGTGGTCTAGCGGTTTTGTGCAGTGGACTGATCCTGACATAATCACGCCCATAGACCGACTTTGGATGTGAGAACAGCAGGAGCAGTCCACCACTGGGAGCGGGGAAGTGCAGTTTACCGGAGGATCAAAGGATCGGGTGAGTATAGCCTTTCTGTGCACCCCTGTGGGCACAGCCCCACTGCATGGGGAAAATAAAATCCTGGAGTTCTGCTTTAAATCAGCCTTTGTCAGCAATTCTGATACATGATCGGACTTTCCGCCAACAAAACCGTGGATTTTTCTCCGAAGGATGTTGGCTCAAACCTGTCTTGCATACACACGGTGTCACACAAATGTTGGCCAACAATTACAAACATGGAAACGCTGTGACGTACAAGGCGTATGACGAGCCGAGTAAAAGGAAGTTCAATAGCCAGTGCGGCTCCTTCTGCTTGATTCCGAGCATGGGTGAACTTTTGTGCGTGGACTTGTGTACACACGATCGGTAATTCCGACAACAAAGTTTTGTTGGCGGAAAATTTGAGAACCTGCTAGCCAACATTTGTTAGCGGAAAGTCCGACAACAAATGTTCGATGGAGCATACACACGGTCGGACTTTCCGTCAACAAGCTCACATGCAACATTTCCCGTCGGAAAGTCCGACCGTGTGTATGCGGCATTAGACTTGCCATGTTGGATATATCTTCAGTTTTACGATGTGTGTCTAGAAGGTTTGGTAAATGGTCCAATATCTTAACAGCAACATAGTTACATAGTTAGTCAGGTTAAAAAAAGACACAAGTCCATCCAGTTCAACCAAAAAAAAAACAAAAAAACATACAATCCCATATACACAATCCTACACCCATAGTTGATCCAGTAGTTGAGGAAGGCGAAAAACCCCAACAAAGCATGATCCAATTTGCTATAGCAGGGGGAAAAATTCCTTCCTGATCCCCCGAGAGGCAATCGGATTTTCCCAGGATCAACTTAATTCCTTCCTGATCCCCCATGGGCCAGGTGCGCATTGCACATGGCTATCCAGAGACACATTTAGAAGCAACACCTAGTGTGGAGTACACATGGGTGAACCTGCTGCGGGCAGTGGAACATAGTCAGTGTGAGAGGTAGGGTCACAGTGCAATGGAGCAACAAGTGAACATCAAGTTCTGCTACAAAATATCGAAATCAGCGACGGAAGCCGTGAGCAGAAAATGTGTTTATGACTGGTTCAAACGCTTTCGCGATGGGAAGGAAACGAGCGACTGTGACCAATGCTGGCACGAGATTGATAACTGACTATATGATTAATGGCGAAGAAATTGGGCATTAGCAAGGACATGGAGATTTGGGTAAGTGAAAGATCTGTTCCCGGTTCGTGCCACTCAAGCTGACAGACGAACAGAAAGCAAAATGAATCGAAACCTCTGGATATTTCATTACCATGTGTGACCAGGATCCATCCTTTATGCCAGGGGTCGGCACCCTTTGGCCCATTGACGTCACCTGGCCCGCCACTGCTAAACGTCCGGCCCGCAGACATTTTCCCTGCTCTCCCCTTATTGGACAGCGGCCAGTATCACAGAACTGGATGGGGGCAGGAACTGCTGGAGTTAAGTTTTCACATTAAACAGTAGGTGATTGGTTGCTGGGTGATCCAGCCTATTAAAAAGTTAACTTCAGCTGTTCCCGCCCCCCCATCCAACCCTGTGATACCAGCCGATCTCTGCTCTGCTGTACACCTGTGTAAGGTAGGAGAGTTCTACCTACACAGTATGTGTTTGTGTGGGGGGCAGAGGACACTATGGGGGTACAGAGCACACTATGGGGGTACAGAGGACACTATGGGGGTACAGAGGACACTACAGTTGGGGGGGTGCAGGGGACAGAGGACACTGCTTTGAGGGGCAAGTGGGATGAGGACACTGTGGGAGTGATGTGAAGGGGGACAGAGGACACTGTTATGGGGGTACAGAGGACAATGAAATAGGGGGGACCCTATTAGAGACCCCATCACCCTTGGGGAAAGGGACCCCTTTTCCCCTGGGGACAGGGACCCTATCACCCCTGGGGCCAGGGACCCCATCTCCCCTGGGGACAAGGACCTCTTCTCACCTGGGGACAGGAACCCCTTCTCCCCTGGGGACAGGGTCCCCATTTCCCCTAGTAACGGGGACTTCATCTCCCCTACGGGCAGGAACCCCATTTTACCTAGAGACAGGAACCCCATCTCCAGACCATGCTGGCTGGCAGGGTTGGTGTCAGCCACCCTTGGGTGCCAGGATGGGGAGGGGAGCAGTAAAATCCGAATCCCCAGCCATTTGCTCCCTCAGGGTGAGCTGGCTTTGTATTTGTGAAGCACCTTAAAGTAAGGTAAACCTGTACTGTAATTATTACTATGTTGGGATTATTATTATCTTCATTCCTTAGTAGGTGAATGCGGCCCTCCATGCATTTAAATACATTGAATCCGGCCCTTAGGTGGAAAAAGGTTGCTGGCAACCATCATCACAGGAGATGAGACCTAGTGCTACCAATTCTTGGCTCAGCGTGGTGTTCCTGTTCTCGATCATCCACTGTACTCCCCTGATCTGGTGCCTGCCGACTTCTTTCTGTTTCCCTACCTGAGGAGCATCATGAAGGGGCGCACGTTTTGCGGACGTGGCAGCGATCCAAGAGTGTGCGACAGCGTTTCTGCGATCGATTTCTAAAGAGTCCTTTGCTGATAGTTTCCAGAAGCTTTATGTGTTGTGAAGGTGGGTGATTATTTTGAAGGCCAATAGAGGTAATTTGTACCTTCTGTTTTGTTTGTTTTCTGATACCATTCACCAAACATTTTAGACACACCTCGTAAACCCCCTACACTCTAACAGTAAGGTGAGACCATGGGGCCCATTGGTCCTTTGCATGGTGGAATGTCCTCTGCAGAAAGTCCTCTGGTAGCAGATATCATTGAAAGCCTCACCACACACATCAATAGTAAAGATCCCCAATAAGAAAGGCACCAGGTACTGAATTATGAGGTCACCATGACCCCCGCCTCGCACACCCCTCCTCCAGAACTCAGGACACACATATTTAAGCTCCTGTGGCACACTGCACTCTGTGCCAGCTGTCTTTCCTCTCTTTCAGTGCCAGTTATCATCGCCTTGTTTTATAGTTTCTTCCCTGCTGTCACGTCTGGAACCGATCTCGGATTAAGTTCACATTTTCAACAGTCACATTTTCACGAGCTGTATAATTTAGCTGTAGCGAGGTCTTTACAACATTTCAACACGCAGTCATAAATTAAAGCTCAGTCATACGCAGCCGCTACATCTAGTAATTACAGTCACGATTAGTGTAACTGATGAAATAGAGGTGAAGGCAGTTCTCGCTATCAAAATATAAAGGAGGCAGGGACTGTTTACCCCTTCTATTTTTTTTCCTCTTTTTTTGTTATATAACATCTAGTTTAACTCATGGCAGCCGATAAGGAGTACAGGTAGGACTCTTGTGCCAGGCTCGTGTCTCATGAGGTCAACAGGTGGGCCCGGGCCTGGCAGTGACTTCTAGTGGGTGGTCTCACTGCAGCATTAATTGACATTAGAAGACAGAGAAGGGGGAGAGGCATGTGCCATGAAGAATCCATCTGGATGCTTCACAGCACAATCACTGATGCATTATGGCAAAATCCAAAGGAAACCCACTGTGCTCAACCCAGAAGGATCCAATATCCAGTGTGCAAAGAGAGGCGCTGTGTATATATAAGCTGGCATTCGTCCATCGGCTGAACAATTTTCTTTATTAGAAAAAAAAGGTAAAATATACAGATAAAACAGTGCAAAGCTACAAGTTAATATATACATCAAAATAAGTGAACCATAAAAAAAAAAAGATAATAAAAAAAATCAGAAAGTCCCAAGTGTCCATAATAAATCCACCATCATGAATGCTTGAGTGAAGACAACGGATAGAACTGTAGTATAATTTCCAACTTAGGTTCATAAACGAGTGTAAAAACACCATATGTCCTTCAACAAACACTCTGAGGCTATACCCCTGATGACGTCATGTCTGACGAAATGCGTTAGACAGAGCCAGAAGCTGTGACGTCAAAGTGCATCACTATGGATTCTGGATGTTGTCGTTTTAATGTGGCTTTTGCACTAGCGTTTATGTAAGTGTTTTCTAACCGATTTTTAATAAAAACACCTGCTAGATTTACACTATTGGAAGTGTTTTTGGTTTTCTTTCATGTCATATGCCCGTATGGTAATTGAAATGGAGGAACTAATCGCTTTTTTTTACTTTTTTTTAATATAACATCTAGTTTAACTCATGGCAGCTGATAAGGAGTACAGATAGGACTCTTGTGAAAGGCTCGGGTAACTTCAGGTCAACAGGTGGGCCCGGACTGGCAGCGACTTCTTGTGGGTGGTCTCACTGCAGCATTAATTGACAGTAGAAAAGAGGGAGGGGGAGAGGCATGTGCTATAAAGCATCCAACTGGATGCTTCACAGCACAATCACTTTTGCATTATGGCAAAATCCAAAGGAAACCCACTGTGCTCAACCCAGAAGGATCCAATATCCAGTGTGCAAAGGGAGGTGCTGTGTATACATAAGCTGGCATTTGCTCCATAAAGACATGGACAGAGCCCTGACCTCAACCCTACTGAGCACATTTTGAATGGAACACTGCTCTTCCAAATCAACATCAATACCTGATATCATTTATTCTTTAAAGTGTCACTAAGCCCACATCATAAAAAAACTATCAATAAATGGTGTATTACATGCTGTTCATACTCACTTAGTCACTATGAGATTCGTTTTAAGTATTCTGCCATAACCTGGTTGATCCTGCTGCTCTCTATCGCCACCTTCTGTTCATGTCCCAAATTCAGCTAGGGATTTTTCAGCTGTGTTGGCAACTCTGCATATGCTCCGTACTCAGCGAGTTTCTATGCTGAGCATTTCCTCCCTATCACATCTGAGCAGTCTATGTGACTATAGAGTCACACATGTGGACATATAAACCCAATTAAACTTAACCCTAAGGAATCTAAGTGGCCTGCACAGAGCCCTGACCTCAACCCTTCTGAACACCTTTGCTCCATAAAGACATAGTTGTAAAAGTTTGGTGTTTAGGAACTCAACTGGCCTACAAGCTGCCCTGACGTCAACCCTACAGAGCACCTTTGCTCCACAAGACATGGTTGGACCATTATGGTGTGGAAGAACTGGAGTAGTCTGCATAAAACCCTGACCTTGACCCTATTGAACACATTTGCTCCATAAAGACTTGGTTGGACCAGTCTGGTGTGGAAGAACTCAACTGGCCTACACTATTAGTTTACAGAAGGAATATAACATTGTGGTTAAAGGTTCCAACTGCCACTATCCACATGTCTGCAGTCATATAGGGGAGTGTAGAGCAATCTACTATAGATTAATTTGGCTACTGTAACCTTTGTAACCTTTGAACCCAAGTTCAAGTCCTTATTTTCCTATCTAATTCTAAGCCCTGAAGAAGGGGAAGTCTTGTTGCCCCCAAATGTGTAGGTTACATCTAGGTGGCTTTCACTTTCTGGTTTGGCGCTCTATTCTATTTGTCTGTGGTTTGAGCAATACATTGGCAAAGTTTGTAACCCCTGTTTGCGCCATGCAAAAAAGGATAAGGTGAATTTTAGCTGGAGCGCCTCTTAAACACCTCTAGTGATATATGACCTGACATCATCTCTCACCTGCTATCATCGGACTCTGTGGTAAGAGGGATCTTCTCCTGGCTTTTTCCACTAGTGCTGCTGGCCGGACTGCTCTCCGACATTGGCCCAACATGGCTAATACTGATGGAAAACAAGAAAGACAGAAAGAGTTACAATGTTTTCAGAGCCAGCCCAAAACATAGACAGCTATAAAAACAGTGGGTCTAATCCCACCCTACTCTACTCAAAACTAGCAAAACACATTTTGGCTGCAGATACAAGGAGTCTGAGGATACATTTGACTTAAATGCCTTATAGGAAACCCATCATAAGAAAAACATGAAGGCTGCAGTGGCTGGTCTGAAAACTCCAGTTGCCTGACTGACTGAATGCTGATTCTCTTTCTTCACTCACCCAGAGCAAGTATGAAGGGATGTCTGACTTTTTCTCTGACTTTCCTGAACTGCAAACTTATTTGGATCAATGGTTCAGATAGAATTAAAACCAGAAGCTCAGCATAACCAAGGAACAAACATTTTCAAAGGGAGGTCAGCAATCACAGTATCACCACAAGCACCAGTCCATTCACTATGGCTCCATTAACTCAATCTAGGGGATGTCTTTTTGATCTTTTATTGCCTGAATAACTTTAAACATGAGAGGGGTTAGGGCAGTGATGGCGAAACTTGGCACCCCAGATGTTTTGAAACTACATTTCCCATGATGCTCATGCACTCTGCAGTGTAGTTGAGCATCATGGGAAATGTAGTTCCAAAACATCTGGGGTGCCAAGGTTCGCCATCACTGAGTTAGGGCATGGGATACTCCAATAGCTGCACAGTAACAAGAGGGTTCCCTCTGGGACTCTTCTCCAGGCTCCCACTCCAGGATTGCGCTAAGGACAGGGGAATGGGCAGTATTCCGAGACCCTGTGACAGCTGTCTCAGTCCATTGCTACATCACAAAACACACAGTGGTTTATACTGCTGTGAACAGCAGTATATATAATATACGGCCTGCCCTATATACTCTGCAGAAAATTGGGCCTTAGGTGTTGGTGGTACTAGAACACTGTAAGCCCTCACAGTTACTGTTGGTGGGGGAAAGGAATGGGCCCTGCTGTTAAATATTTGATCAAAAATTGTAATTACATGCCCCTGTTAAACAGGGGCAGGACAATTGGGCCTTTGGTGGGGGTGGTGCCACAAGAATGTAAGTCCTCACAGTTACTCTTATTGGGCACAGGAACGGGGCCTTGCTGTGAAATATTATATCAAGAATTGTAATTACATGCCCCTGTTAAACGGAGCAGAAAAATCGGGCGTTGAAAAATTGAGTTGAAATATTATATCAAAAATTGTAATTACGTGACCCTGTTGAACAGGGGCAGAAAAATTGGGCCTTGGGTGGTGGTGGTGCCACAACACTGTAACCCCTCACAGATACTCTTGTTGGGAGCAGCAACGGTCCCTGCTGTAAAATATTATATCAAAAATTGTAATTACATGCCCCTGTTAAACAGGGATAGAAAAAATGGGCCATGGGTGGTGGTGGTGGTGCCCTAAACCAAAAATATTGTTGGAAGCTAGCATCATCAAGATTGAGGAGGAATAGGATAGTTAGCATAGGCAGTCTTCAAGGGATAGCATATATAGGGATCCATAGCAAAATCAATCAGTAACATCAGCATCAGGTGCTTGATAGCTGCTGAACCAAGACTGATTCATTTTTATAAATGTGAGCCTATCAACGGAGTCTGTGGACAGGCGCACTCTTTGATCCATTACAAACCCTCCAGCAGCACTGAGGAGGAATAGGATAGTTAGCATAGGCAGTCTTCAAGGGATAGCATATATAGGGATCCATAGCAAAATCAATCAGTAACATCAGCATCAGGTGCTTGATAGCTGCTGATCCAAGACTGATTCATTTTTATGAATGTGAGCCTATCAACGGAGTCTGTGGACAGGCGCACTCTTTGATCCGTTACAAACCATCCAGCAGCACTGAATGTGCATTCAGAAAGCACGCTTGATGCAGGACAGGCCAGTAGCTCAATTGCATATTGAGTAAGTTCTGGCCAGTGGTCCATCCTCAAGACCCAGTAACCCAGTGGATGCTCTGTTGGAAAGGTCTCCAAGTCTGCTCTTGCCCCTAGATATTCCTGTACCATGTAATGCAGACGCTGGAGATGGTTGCTTGAACTGATCAGACCTTGGCGCTGAGGACTGAAAAATTGTTTAAAGGCATCGGTCAACTGGCCACCTTCTCCATCACTCTTCCTCTGACTGAACAAAGCTTTAGCAACACGTTGTCCAGCACCAGGAAATTGTAACCTGCCAGGGTCTGGAAATGCATTGCACAAACCTTTCTTCAAGGCTTCCTGAAGATTTTTCATCCTCTGCTCCCTCTGCGAAGGCAGGATGAGTTCTGCAACCTTACACTTGTAACAAGGATCAAGAAGGGTTGCCAGCCAGTAATGATCCCTCTCCTCGATACCACGAATTCTAGGGTCCTTTTGCAGGCTTTGCAGAATCAGGGAGGCTATGCAGCGTAAGTTTGCAGAGGCATTTGATTCTGAGTCCTCCGGGTCACTAAGGATTACATGATCCGTAACTACCTCCTCCCAGCCACGTACAACTCCTTCGGTTTCTGGGGACTCAAAACCATCCCTTGAAGACTGCTGCTGAGTGTTATCCTCTACATCCATGCTGCCACAATCCTCCTCCTCCTCTTCTTCCTGTTTGTTTGGCAGTCCCGCAGGAATGCTATCTGGATAAAAGGGGCCTTGAGAGGTAAGGAAGTCCTCCTCTTCCTCCCGCTGTTCTGCCTCAAGTGCCCTGTGCATGATTCCATGAAGCGTGTGCTCCAACAGGAAGACAGGAGGGACAGTGTCATTGATGCATGCATTGTTGCTGCTCACCATCCTTGTGGCCTCCTCAAATAGTGACAGGACAGTGCATGCATCCTTGATCAGTAGCCACTGGCGTGGCGAAAAGAAGCCAAGCTCCCCTGACCCTGTCCTGGTGCCATACTCGCACAGATACTCCTTGATTGCCATCTGCTGTGTGTGCAGCAACTGCATCATTGCCAATGTTGAGTTCCACCTGGTGGGCATGTCACAAATGAGGCGGTTGGTGGGCAGGTTGCATTCCCTTTCAATGTCAGCCAGCCGAGCACTGGCATTGTATGACCGGCGGAAAGGATCACAGACTTTTCTGGCCTACCTCAGGAGATCCTTTAAGCCTGGGTACTTGTTCAAGAACCGCTGCACCATCAAATTCAGTACATGTGCCAAACATGGAACATGGGTCAAGTGTCCCTGTCGGAGGGCGGAGAGAAGGTTGGTGCCATTGTTGCAAACAACCATTCCTGGCTGAAGCTGGCATGACATCAACCACCTCTAAGCCTGCCCCTGCAGAGCTGACAGAATCTCTGCCCCAGTGTGGCTCCTGTCCCCTAAGCAGACCAACTCAAGCACCGCATGGCATCTTTTAGCCTGACTGCTTGCGTAGCCCCTTGAATGCCTACGGAGCACGGCTGGTTCAGAGGGCAAATCTGCAGAAGAAGAAGGGGGCAGAGATAAGAAACAAAGAGACATCTGTTAGTAAAAATCAGCACACATTACACATAGTTAGGTGCACATTTAACCCCTTGATCAACCTAAAATGTTAACCCCTTCCCAGTCAGTGTCATTAGTACAGTGACAGTGTATAGTATTATCACTGATTACTGTATTAGTGTCACTGGTGATGTCAGTAGCAGTTAGTCAGTCCCCCCCCCCAAGCATTAGTTAATGTTAGATTGGCTGTTGCACTATCGCAGTCCCATTTTAAGTCGCTGATCACCTCCATTAGTAGTATAAAAAAAAATTCCAGTATATATACCATAGTTTTTAACTTTCACACCAACCAATTAATATACAGCAGTACCTTGGAATACGAGCATAATCCGTTCCAGAAGAATGCTTGTAATTCAAAGCACTCGTATATCAAAGCAAGTTTCCCCATAAGAATCAATGGAAACTCAGATAATTAGTTTCAGTGTCACTGCTAGTGTATGCAGTACCGCATGTGGCCAGAGGTAGGGGGGTGCCAGAGACACTCGGAAACACTCGTCGATGATCGGAGAACACTCTGAGACGCTCGGAGACACTCGGGAACAGAGTGTTTCCGAGTGTCTGAGTGTCACCCGCGCCCCCGCACCTCTAGCCAAATGTGGTACTGCGCATCCCAGAGGCTTGAATCCTACTCGTCTTGCGACAACGCTCGCAAACGGAGTCAGGATTTAAAAAAAAAAACAGCTCCTATTGAGAAATGCTCTTAAACCACATTACTCGCAATCTGAGGTTTTACTGTACGCTTATTGGGATTTTGTTTACAGAAAGACATGCAGCAGAATACATTTTGGCCAAAATGTATGAATCATTTTTTTTTAAAGAATTCTCCTTTAAGGAGGGTGTGGCAGGGGGCGTGTCCTATGCCTACATACTTTTGCTAATAGGTGTCCCTCATTCCCATCTCACAAAGTTGGGAGGTATGGTTAAACTCATACCAGGCCAGAAGGGTCTAGTATGGATTTTCGGGAGACCACACACTTTTTTTTTGCATCCTACCAGTGGCGGTTGGTGGGTTCTTCTTTTGGGGGGGGGGGGGGGTGGCAAACAAAGAACACCCCCCCGGCAGCGTGGAGTGGCATTGAAATAGCACACCCATCCCCCATGGTCACACAACTGGGTGGCCTCAGGGCGCAATGCTCTGCGCTCCGAGGCCACCCTTTTTTGAAGCCTATTAGAGCATATGGCTCTAATTAGGAGCTTCAAAAAAACACCCCGCCACATTGAAATCCATGGTCCGGTGCCACTGATATGTAGATCAGGGGGCTGGATGCATGGATAGGGGAGGCGGTGCCCGTGCATCCTCTATGGATAGGCGGCCACTGGGTTTCACCTTAAGATCCATAACAGACCTTCATCAAGGACAAGGGTTGTGGTATAGATTTTAAAGGGGGCAGTGCTTGCTATCATAGGCATTACACTTACAGTGGTATTGCTATAAGAGTGGTGTCACTATGGGGGTGCGGGGGGTGCGGTCCGCACCAGGGTGACACCCGCCAGAGGGGTGACACCAGGCATCGACACAAGGCATTGCATTGAGAGGGGCACCACTGCTTTCCTTCTGGGATCTCTGCTGTATCTCCTCAGCTCCCCGTGATGTGCGGGGAGGGAGGGGGAGGAGAGAGTGAGGCAGAGACACAGACAAGCACAGGGGCTCATTACTGAGAGCACCTGTCCCGCATGTGCTCTGGGAACTGGTGCAGCAGACGCCCGCTATATTATTGTGACAGCCGTCTGCCTGCAGGCGGGCAAAGCAGGTGACACACTTAACAGCCGACGGAAACTAGGAGCAGGGACATCCGTGTGGACAGAGCCCTATTGATATGAGGTCTGTCAATGTAGGGAGGGATTTACACTACAAGACTCTGGTCCGGCCGCACCTGGAGTATGCTGTCCAGTTCTGGGCACCAGTCCTCAGGAAGGATGTACTGGAAATGGAGCGAGTACAAAGAAGGGCAACAAAGCTAATAAAGGGTCTGGAGGATATTAGTTATGAGGAAAGGTTGTGAGCACTGAACTTATTCTCTCTGGAAAAGAGACGCTTGAGAGGGGATATGATTTCAATTTACAAATACCGTACTGGTGATCCTACAATAGAGATAAAACTTTTCAGCGGAAGGGAGTTTAACAAGACTTGTGGCCACTCATTAAAATGAGAAGAAAAGAGGTTTAACCTTAAACTACGTAGAGGGTTCTTTACTGTAAGAGCAGCAAGGATGTGGAATTCCCTTCCACAGGCGGTGGTCTCAGCGGGGAGCATCGATAGTTTCAAGAAACTATTAGATAAGCAACTGAATGACTGCAACATACAGGGATATACAATGTAATACTGACATATAATCACACACATAGGTTGGACATGATGGACTTTTTTCGACTTCACCTACTATGTAACTATGTAACCTGGGGGTTACGGGGGGGAGGTTGCACTGCTACATTGGGGTGATTACATTGGGGAGGGGTTATACTTTTACACTGGAGGTGATTACATTGGGGGGCAATTACACTATGGGGGATTACATTTGGGGGTTCAACTTTTTTACTGGGGGGATTACATTTGGGGGGGTTCCACTTTTACACTGGTGGAATTTCATTGGGGGGGTTCCAGTTTTACACTGGGGGGATTACATTGGGGGGTTCCACTTTTACACTGGGGGGGATTACATTGGGGGTTACTACTTTTACACTGGTGGAATTTCATTGGGGGGGGGTTCCACTTTTATACTAGGGGGATTACATTGGGGGATTCCACTTTTACACTGGGGGATTACATTGGGGGGTTCCACTTTTACACTGGGTGGATTACATTGGGGGGGTCCACTTTTACACTGGGGGGATTACCTTGGGGGTTCCACTTTTACTGGGGTGATTACACTGGGGTATTACATTGTGAGGATTTACATGGGGGTAGTACAATAGGGGATTATGCTGGGAGATTTACATAGGACAGGATTACATTGAGGGGGAGTGCTTTGGGGCAGTACACTGTGGGGATTTACACAAGGGAGTACAGTGGGGGGATTACACTATGGGGGATTCAACTGGGAGAGTACACTGGGGGGATTTACACAGGGGGAAATACACTGCAAGGATTTTTCACTGGAGGGATAACACTATTACACTGGAAGGACTTACACCGGGAAGATTACATAGCGGGGGATTTACACTTGGGGGATTACACTGGGCTGCTCAGTCTAAAATGCTGGGGCCTATTTTTTGGCCCAGTCCAGGCATAAGGGACACCATCAAATAAGAAGTGATATCCGACTGTGATGGTGTCACCCCCATCCGTGACAGCCCACAGATCGGTGCGAGCAAGCACTGACCGCATCATTTACAGGGACAGGTTTGAGGTGCCACCATGACCGTTCACTGCCAACCTGAATCTAGCCTGCCAAGCGCCCTGCACTAGCCTGATCAGGGACCGTATTTGATTTCCTGTTTTTTCTGTTTGTATTTTTGCCCGCTTGTACCCTCATGTGGGGAATGCGGTTTTAAGCCGTTTTTAGCCTAAATAAATATTTTGGCTTACTTCACCATGGGACTTTTTCATTCATCTCTCCCCAATTCTAAACATCTATGGTCTCTGTGACCTACCCTGGGAGGTCCTGTCGCATGCATCCAAGTAGCCTCAGCGCTGATCAAGACGCCTGAGTTCCAGCACCTGAGTTCCAGCATCTACACCTGGCCGTGACCGGGAGAAGCCTCGTTGGTTGACCCCAAAGTGTATTTGACTCCTGTCATGGTAGTGACCTCCATCTGGTGAGTAGGCTGTGTGGCTGGTGATGGCGATTGAATACTGCTATTTGATGCTTCGCTGTATCCAAGAAAGATTTGTCTAGAAGTTCTATCCACCCAGAAGCTCTGTTTTTAAATTTTTCAATTTCTGAACACTATTTTGACACATATCTGTCGTACACATTGGATAATAATGGTGGACTTTTTCTTTGAATTTTGCACATTCGATTAATTTGATTAATTTTTTGCTTGTTATTTTTCACTATGATGATTTAATATTCAGTTGGCAGATATTATTTCACAATTCTCACGATTTCTCTATTTATAATATGTTGTTTTACATAGAGTGATGTTGCACAGGAGCGCGGTTTGTAATTAGACAGCTAATTATTTTTTCTATTTTTCTTTGTTTACCATTATAACGTGCCGTTCCCCAACTAATTAATTTTTCCATATGCACGAGTAGGTATTTTTACCAATTTTTCAAGAAGTGTGATGGTGTCACCCCCATCCGTGACAGCACATATGATCGGCGCGAGCAAGCACTGACCGCATCATTTACAGGGACAGGTTTGAGGTGCCACTATGAACGTTCACTGCCAACCTGAATCTAGCCTGCCAAGCGCCCTGCACTAGCCTGATCAGGGACCCAGGGGGGTGACACCATGTTTTACCACACAAGGTGACACCAACCCTAGTGACGCTACTGTTTACCAGCATGTAGTAGATTGGACAATCGGATTGTAAGATAAGGCAGATTGTGGACCCAGCTGTGCCAGGCCCTCCAGAATTTGCTGCTGATGATTAGGGATGGGAGAACGGTTCGGCCCGAGCATAAGTTTGGGCCGAACTTTCACTGTTCGGGCGTTCGGCGAGCAGCTGAACAAACGGGTCGTTCGACCATTTGTTCGGCCCCCCAACAGACCACAATGCATTGCGGCGCTGAACAGTACATCGCAAGTCCTGATTGGCTAAAGCAGTGAAAGGTTCAGCCAATCAGGGCACAGAGCACTGTCAGAGTCATTATTGGACACTGTCATCATGACTTTATCCAATCATGGCTCATTCCCGCCCCACAGTATAAAAGTATTCTTTCAATGGCAGCCATTTTCAGTGTGTTTTCGGCATGGAGAGAGATAGAACAAGGGCTCTGTTCGGTGCTATTAGTTCGTTAGTGTGCTATATTGTTGAGCACCATCTATTTGATTGCTTTACTGCCAGTTTAACGCCATTTACTTCTGTGTGCATTACTGCCAGTTTAACGCCATATAGTTTTGTGTGTGTTACTGCCAGTTTAACGCCATATAGTTCTGTGTGCGTTACTGCCAGTTTAACGCCATATAGTTTTGTGTGCGTTACTGCCAGTTTAACGTCATATAGTTCTGTGCATCACTGTACGTTTGGCATAATTTATTGCAGTATATTATAGTGTATCCGTGGAGTGTGTCTGTGTAGTGTGAGTACTCATATTAAAGTGCACCAAACACCACTTTAGATTGATTAAAGTGCATCTACGTACAGATTTCCACTTCTTCTTTACATTTGCTTATAAGCACTGCCCCTTCCCTTCCAATAATGTCTGGGAGGACAACAAGGAGAGGCAGACGTTCCCTTGGCACTCTAAGGGGGCCAGCAACAAATGTGTCCACAGACAAAGGTGGACGTGGTGGTCAGTCCTCGGGCAGGGCATCATTTCCTCTGTTTAGTGAGTTTGCCAATGCTATCCAGCCACAGCTTGCAGAGGAGGTGGTGGACTGGCTTACTAAACCTTCCTCATCCTCCTCATCCTCTGTCACACAAGCAGAGACAAGTGTGCAGTCCCCTGCAGTTTCTAGAGTGGATAAACCTGCCTCCTTGTCCACATCTATTCCTGCCATAGCCCCAACATCAGTCATTGAGGAGTCAGCTGAGGTATTTGACCACAGCATCAGCCACTTGCCCCTTGATGATGCCCAGCCATTACTAGATTCAGATGTTGGTTCTGAGGTTGAGGATGACAGGAACATGAGCCTAGAGAGAGGGAGGAACACTGGTAGACAAATTGGCATTCATGTTCTCCAAGCCGCAGCGTATTGTCAAGTTGTCTCCAGTGGTAATGATGAAGATGGAGGAGATGGAGATGATGATGATGAGGTCACTGATGCGACTTGGGTGCCAGATAGAGCAGAGGAGGAAACTGAAGGTGAGGCGGCACAACCCTAAGGAGGCCGACATCAAGAAAGAGTAGAGAGCAGCCACCATATTCCATCACATTCTGCAGCTGTTATCTCCCAGTCCACTCCCCAAAGCTCAGCTGTCTGGGTCTTTTTCAGCACATCTGCAGCAGATCGCACTGTTGCTAGCTGCAAACTGTGTCTCAGGCATATCAAACATGGCAAAAACACCAACCATTTGGGTACCACATGCTTCACAAGGCATTTAACGTCCAACCACTCAGCATGTTGGCAAGAGCACCTAAAAGCCACACAAAATGAGGAACAAATCTGTCCCTCCTCCTCCTTACCCACTTCAGTCTGCCCCTGCGATACTGAGTCATTACCTCGCAGCAGCCTCCACTGACAGGGATGATGGTATAGCACAGGGTGTCCCAGGTTCTAGCAGCACATCTGCCAGCAGCACACCACCAGCTGTAGATTGTAGCCAGCAAATTTCTCTGCTCCATCTGCTGTAGCGGAAAAAAAATACAGTCTCGGCCACCCACATGCCCAGCTTCTAAATGCAAGCTTGTCAAAGCTGTTGGCTCTCCAACTTCTGCCTTTCAGCCTGGTGGATTCTGCCCCCTTCCCTGAATTTGCACAATGTGCTGTACCACAATGGCAGGTTCCCAGATGCTACTACTTTTCACTTAAGTCTGTTCCATCTCTCTACCATCACGTGGAAGAGAATGTTCTGGCATCGTTGGGCAAGGCAGTCAGCCGTAAAATCCACCTTACTGCTGACACGTGGTCCAGCAAGCATGGGCAGGGACAATATATTTCATTCACAGCACACTGGGGAATACTGCTTGCAACTCGAAAGGATGCAGGACTGGGCTCTGTGCTGCAGCTTGTTGTGCCCCTACATCTCCATACAACTAGTGGCGATAATGCCAGACCTGTGGGCTCTACCCTCTCCTCCTCCTCCGCCACCTGCATGCCCTCCTCTGCAGAATTGTCCTTTGAACATCAGGTACCCACTAAGCATTCAAAGAGCTATTCCCAGAGTCAGGCTAAATGGTGCCATGCAGTGCTTCAGCTGTTGTGTTTAGGGGACAGTAACCACACCGGAGCAGAGATTCTTGCAGCTCTGCAGGGACAGGTCCAGAGGTGGTTCACACCACGCCATCTGGAGCCAGGGATGGTGGTGTGCGATATTGGCTCAAACCTCCTGTCCACCCTTAAACAGGGAAAGTTAACACATGCCATGCCTGGCACATGTCCTTAATCTGGTGGTGCAGCATTTCCTAAATACATACCCAGGGTTACAAGATGTGCTAAAGCTGGCCAGAAGAGTCTGTAGCCATTTCAGGCGGTCATACACAGCCAGTGCTCGGTTGACTGAAATTCAGCAGGAAATCCACCTGCCCGTAAACTCCCTGATTTGTGATATGCCCACCAGGTGGAACTGGACATTGTCAATGCTGCAGCAGCTACACATGCAGCAGAGGGCCGTCAACGAGTACCTGTGCGACTACGGCTTTTTTTTGGAGCAGACTCTGCGTGGCATTATGGACAGGGCACTGGAGGCAGAGCAGCAAGAGAAAGAGGTGATATGGTGGAGGGAGGAAGGGATTTGTGTTAGCAGGGGAATTTTTTTGGGGAGTGATTTGTGCTAGTAGGGATGATTTGTGCTTGGAGTGGACTTTTTTTTTATGGGGGGGGATTCATGCTAGGAGGGTGGTTGGGGAGAATCGGTGCTGCGAGGGGGGATTTGGAGTGGGGGGAGAAGATGTTTACTGGGACGAAAAATTTGAGGGGTAGAGGATTTGTGCTAAGAGAAGTGTTTTTTTGGGGGGGTTGATTTTGATTTGCGCGGGGGGGGGATTTGTGGAGAGCGGGTTTGATCTGGGGGGGGGGGGGCAAAGATTTGTGGTGGGAGGAAGGATTTCAGCACGGGGTGGATTTGTCCTGGGAGGGGGGCAAATTATGCTAAGGGGGTACGCATGCAGATTAGTGCTTTTTTTTCTTTTTTGGAGGGGTTTTGCTGACCCATAATGGAGGGGGGAGCAGTTTGGCATGTCGCCATGGGCTCTATATGACCTTGACCCAGCACTGGTAATGAAGAATACACAGTACCACCATTGTTTCTTACCTTACATTACATGAAGCTGCCTCTTTAGCCGGCTTGAGGAACCAGCCATGCTGCGCCCTTCGGCATTCGCTGCCGGTGATCAGCTGGTCATTGTCCTGATCCAGGGACTGGAAGGTAGCACGGGCTCGCTCCCGCTCCTTGGTGGATAATAGTCGCAGCAGAGAATTCTGTTCAGGATAGACACAGTTGGCTATTATTATAACTTTATGTTCAGAAATCTATTTTATTTATTTTTTTCTCTTTACATTTGTCATCTTTGCACTTATGTTTGTGTCTTCTTTCACTGGATGGAGGGTGTGGTTCCTCGGGCCTACCCTGAGGATGTGTGGCCATTAGGTCCCTTCCTCCCCTGAACCAGGTGGGGTCTCACTTCGGGAGAGTCCCTCAACCTAGTACTCGTTGGTTAGCTTTCGGCTGACCATGAGGAACGGGGTTCGCCAGGCCTTTTGGCTAGGTGGACCATGTTTGAAACCTTGTCCCTGTCAGGCGCCTTGCACCCCGGGTGGTTCAGGGTAAGGTCCTACCCCTTCGGAAAGGGGGAGTGGGGGTGGACATATGGCACACCCTTAAGTGCACTTTTTTGTGTGTGTTTCACATGCACTTTTTTGTTCACTTACGGTTCACTTTTTGCAGACCACCGCAGGGGACAAGAAGGTCAGCTAATCACGCCACAGTGGTCATATGATCGGAAAGCTGCAAATCATTAGCAGAGACCAAGTGCTGTCTTTCACAGCTCGGTCTCTGTGGTGGGGATGTGCAGTGAGCATACTCTCAGTACGGAAAGATCGGACAACCAGTGATTCATATGTGCGGCGTGTTAGGGCCTAGCTTTTTGCCATGTGTTGTGTTGTATTTATTGTAAGGGAGGGTAGCACCCTCTAGTGCTAGACTAGTGTAGGTACATTTGTATTTGTGACTCATGATAGTTGTGTGAGTCAGTTAATTGGGTCGGGCTACTGTAGGTTAGGCTGGAGGGATCTACAGGTCAGGCCTCTGGTACCGCCCCCTAGTTCTAGAAACTTGGATAAGCTTCTAGAAACTAGTGTGTGGAGGCCAGGAGGTGCTATTTTGCACATTTATGGGAATCTGGCCAATCCCCAGGCAGAAGGCCTTGCAGGACGGCTGGATCAGCCCTTAAATATTGTGGAGCCTGGCCAGCAAGGACGAGTGTAAGGTACATTTGTTTTTGTGACTCATAGTAGCTGTGTGAGTCTGTTAATTGAGTCGGGTCACTGTAGGTCAAGCTGGAGGGATCTACAGGTCAGGTCTCTGGTACCTCCCCCTAGTTCTAGAAACAAGGGGGAGTCGGGTGGAAGATAGAGTCAGGAAGCTGTATTGTTTAGCTTAGGAGGAGACCCTGGGGCTGAGGGGGGTTCTGCCTCAAGGCTGGGAGCTGAGAGAATGGAAGAAGGACAGATGGATCTCCACTAACTTACAGTCTCTTCTAGGAGACCGCTGACTTGCATGGAAGGACCTGGGCAGCAAGAGGCCTAAAAAATTGTCTCTTCTGAAGCAGCAGGATTTCGGACAATCATGGGACCATTGTGACTGGTTATCAAAGTGGTCACGTTCCTGCAACTATCGAAAAAACTCAAGTGTGGTGTTCTAGGAGATTCCGAGACTCCACCTGGAGCATGACACCTCTGTAGATAAAAAACCCCTTCTCAGATGTGCCCATCATATCCAAGGACCAATCGGCAAGGAGGGCTCACCTGGGTGCGCAGTTTTTGCAGCAGGCAGACGGACTCATGGGACAGGAAATCGGCCCATTCTATCTGTCCCTTCTTCTCAGGATCCATGGAGGAGAACTGCATAGTGGCTTGTTCCTCCAGCTCGTCACTCAGCTGCTTCTCCTGCAGACGGCGGTTCACCAGATGTTTGTAGTGCAGGAAGTCATCCAGGGTCAGCGGACATTCTGTGTACAGACAGCAGGGGGCAGCAGTGAGTACAGCATTCCACACATTATTACTATTATACAGGATTGATATAGCGCCAACATGAGGGCAGACAGTACAGTTACAATACAAATCAACACAGGAGGAATCAGAGGGCCCTGTTCGTTAGAGCTTTTTGAACATTATATAGCTCTGACATATACCGCAGTGCTGTACAGAGAACACTGAGCCAGTTACATCAGTCTCTGTACCAGAGGAGCTTACACTCTAATGTCCCCCCCACAGTCACACACCATTGTTATTATATATTTTTATAGCTCTGACATATACTACAGTGTTGAACCTCAAAAAATGGGATTTTAAAGGCAATTGAAAAAAAGAAAAATACTATAATAAAGAATTTACATATATAAAAAATACAAATATCTATTGTTACAAAATACAAAACATAAAAACAGAGGAGGCGCCTAAAGATGGCACCTTTGTTGTGATGAAAGGCATCTGCAGACGTTTGGGAGGAGTTCTGGGTGCTGAGGGAATTTCTTGTCCAGACCAATTTATTTGATATGTAACTTTATTATGTCTATATATTTTTGTATTAACAGGTGGTTCATTATACATTGTAATTAATTGCTTTAATGATGTATGGTATTCTTGTACTGCAATGTCCTCGTATTGTATTCTATATTTCAGAGGTGATAAACAGTCCCTGATGAAGATTATATTTTATGCACTTTGTCAAAACGCGTTGGAATTTTCTACTAACTACCTTCTAGGCTACCTGATTGTATGGTTTATGCCCATGTAGTAGGATATACTACCTCTGTTTACATCTGAACAATATCTCCATGCATGTACCCATGCTTTTTTGTGGTTTATTTCTACAAGTACTCTGTTTTTATGTTTTGTATTTTGTAACAATAAATATTTGTATTTTTTATATATATAAATTCTTTAGTCCTCATGCACATGGACGTTTTAAAAAACGAGCTGTAAAGCTAGGTTCGACGCCTGGAAAAACCGGCGTTAAAAACGCGATTTTTACCGGGTTTTGCGTTAGCGCTAAGTAGCGTTTTTTAATGAAAAACACATCTCTCAGCTATATATACTCCCAAATTTCCCACAATGCCACAGAAACCAAAGAAAATATGTTAATGAGCATGTGTCGGTGCCATTTTGGTAGGAGAGAGAGAGAGGAGAGAGTGTTTCAGAGTGTTTCAGATTTTTCAGTATATTTCAGTATTTTTCAGTATTTTTCTGAGAAATATGGATCCTGTCATGCAAAAGATCGATGAGGCAATCCTTCTGATTGTGTTGGGGAGGCAGCGGAGAATGAGACAGGAGGAGGAGAGAAGCAGCAGACGTCGATTTTGGGTGC
>JBBDGP010002821.1:155000-297308 GCA_037952835.1 Lithobates septentrionalis
TAAAGGGGGCACTTACTGAGTGCCGATTACAGGGGGCACTTACTGAGTGCTGATTACAGGGGGCACTTACTGAGTGCTGATTACAGGGGGCACTTACTGAGCGCTGATTACAGGGGGCACTTAATGAGTGCTGATTACAGGGGGCACCTATTGAATGCTGATTACATGGGGCACTTACTGAGTGCCGATTAAAGGGGGCACTTACTGAGTGCTGAGTACAGGGGGCACTTACTGAGTGCTGATTACAGGGGGCACTTACTGAGTGCTGATTACAGGGGGAACTTACTGAGTGCCGATTAAAGGGGGCACTTACTGAGTGCTGATTACAGGGGGCACTTACTGAGTGCTGGTTACAGGGGGCACTTACTGAGTGCTGATTACAGGGGGCATTTACTGAGTGCTGATTACAGGGGGCATTTACTGAATGCTGATTACAGGGGGCATTTACTGAGTGCTGATTACAGGGGGCATTTACTGAGTGCCGATTAAAGGGGCACTTACTGAGTGCTGATTACAGGGGGTACTAGGTCTCTTTTTGGACCACACAGTCATGTTTAGTCATTCTGCACAATAGCTGTAACAAGAAAGTCTATGTAAGTCAATGACAATGGAAGTCATTAGGATAAAGTCTTCCTGACTTCATATTTATTTCTGGGACCTCTGTTGTTTTTTTAAACAGGTTTTCCGCCTTTCGTTCAATAAGATTTGCTGCATTGAAGTTCTCAGTGTTTTGCATGGAGACAAAACTCCTTTTTTTTTTCTACTTATCGCCCAGCAGAGGGAATCCTCACAGTCTTCCTCTGACAGCTGCTTTTAGGTCTAGAAATGAGGTCTAGAAATGAGAACGTTCCTATAAATCCCAGTGAGCAGACTGGAGGATATACTCGGCATCTCCAAAATCCCAGTCATTCTTTCTTCCCTGGTATCACAGTTTTGGCTGTCCGCCCACTCCCCTCCAATCAGGAACACGCTGCCCCCCCCCCTCCATGCACGATCCTCTGCACCCTCCCTGCACCAGATGTTCCATGCTATTGATTACTAATGAAATGATTGCTGCTTGTAACAAGCCCGAGCAGAGCACACAGAGCCAGCTCTAATTAGCCAATTAGAAACTGAAAAATTGTACGCTCAGCCGCGGCACACAAACAAGAAACATGGTTACTGTTGAGATCGCTTGTAGCACCGCGCAGTTGTCTATCCGCGCACGCGGGGGTGCCCGCTTCTGGTGTTTGATTACATTATGGAATATAAACTCATCGTTACATTATTGCTACATTATGGAATTCTTCTTGGCTAGAGGACATTGACTAAACACTTGTCTTCTCACCACAAATAAACATATTTTAGTTGGCCAAGGTAACCGCTGAATGAAAGCAGACCTAGCGTCAGATATATTTGTTCGTGATTAGTACGATGTGCTAACTAATGCAGAACATGTAGAAGTGTGTCTGCACAAAATTTGCATAGCTATTTGTTCATTGAAACTGCATGTATATTCGTTTTGTGTAAATGGGGGCAAAATCACATTTTTCCAGCTAAATTTCCTGTAATTCAAATGTGTGAATGCAGAATTTACCTCAATATGGCCACTAGATGGCTCTAAATAGCATACTTATTTCCTATGACGGGCCACTAGATGGCGCTAAAAGCATCCTTATTTCCTGTGATAGGCCACTAGATGGCTCTAAAGTAGGGGTCTCAAACTGGCGGCCCTCCAGCTGTTGCAAAACTACAAGTCCCATCATGCCTCTGCCTGTGGGAGTCATGCTTGTAACTGTCAGCCTTGCAATGCCTCATGGGAATTGTAGTTTTGCAACAGCTGGAGGGCCGCCAGTTTGAGATCCTGAGCTTAGGAGCATACTTATTTTCTATGATAGACCACTAGATGGCTCTAAAGAGCATACTTATTTCCTATAATAGGCCACTAGATGGCGCTAAAAAGCATACTTACTTTCATTGATAGGCTAAAGAGCATAGTTATTTCCTATGTTAGGCCACTAGATGGCTGTAAAGAGCATGCTTATTTTCCATGATAGATGGCTGTAAATAGCATACTTATTTCCTATGATGGGCCAATAGATGTGCTAAAAGCATCCTTACTTCCTGTGATAGGCCACTAGATGGCTCTAAAGAGCATACTTATTTCCTATGATAGGCCACTAGATGGCTCTAAGGAGCTTAGGAGCATACTTATTTTCTTTGATAGACCACTGGATGGCACTAAAAAGCATACTTATTCCTATGAAAGGCCACTAGATGGCTCTAAAAAGCATACTTATTTCCTATGAAAGGCCACTAGATGGCTCTAAAGAGCATGCTTATTTCCTATGATAGGCCACTAGATGGCACTAAAAAGCATACTAAAGCATGCTAAAAAGCATACTTTCATTGATAGGCTAAAGTGCATAGTTATTTCCTATGATAGGCCACTAGATGGCTGTAAAGAACATGCTTATTTTCCATGATAGGCCACTAGATGGCTGTAAAGAGAATACACTTATTTCTCATGATAGGTGACTAGATGGCTCTAAAGAGCATGCTTATTTCCTATGATAGGCCACTAGATGGCGCTAAAAAGCATACTTACTTTCATTGACAGGCTAAAGAGCATAGTTATTTCCTATGATAGGCCACTAGATGGCTGTATAGAGCATGCCTATTTCCCATGATGGGTCACTAGATGGCTGTAAAGAGCATGCTTAATTCCTATGAAAAGCCACTAGATGGTGCTAAAAAGCATACTTACTTTCATTGACAGGCTAAAGAGCATAGTTATTTCCTATGATAGGCCACTAGATGGCTGTATAGAGCATGCCTATTTTCCATGATGGGTCACTAGATGGCTGTAAAGAGCATGCTTAATTCCTATGAAAAGCCACTAGATGGTGCTAAAAAGCATACTTACTTTCATTGATAGGCTAAAAAGCATACATATTTCCTATGATAGGCCACTAGAAGGCTGTAAAGAGCGTAGTTATTTCCTATGATAGGCCACTAGATGGCTCTAAAGAGCATGCTTATTTCTAATGATAGGCCACTAGATGGCTGTAAAGAGCATGCGTAATTCCTATGATAAGCCACTAGATGGCTCTAAAGAGCATGACTATTTTCCATGATGGGTCACTAGATGGCTGTAAAGATCATACTTATTTCCAGTGATAAAAAGCATACCTACTTCCATAGATAGGCTAAAGAGCATGCTTATTTCCTACAATAGGCCACTACAAGGTTCTTAAGAGCATGCTTATTTCTATGATAGGCCACTAGATGGTTCTAAAGAGCAACTAAAGAGGAAGTGCACAAAAAAATAGCCACGTCTGTAAAATGTTGAAGACACGAAGATAAGGTAGTACTAAGTATTACCAGGGGGGCGGACTTTATGGGCTAAGAAACAATGGAGAAGAACCAATTTATAAATATTTAAATTTATTAGGATTTACAATTACATAGAAAAGATATTAAATTATTTTGCCGCTAGGCTTCCTCAGGACACACCTTGGTCGTGTCCTGAGAAAGCCTAGCGGCGAAACGCGTAGACAGACAAGGGCTCACTGCACAATAAACATAGATGCATATATGCTACATTTTTTATTATAATCTTATATTTTTTTTATGTAATTGGTTCTAAAGAGCATTCTTATTTTCCATGATAGGTCACTAGAGGGCTCTAAGGAGCATGCATATTTCCTATAATAGGCCACTAGATGGCTCTAAAGAGCATAGGAGCCTACTTATTTCCCATGATAGCCCACTACCTGGCCCTAAAAAGCATAGTTATTTCCTGTGATAGGCCACCAGACGGCTCTAAAGTGCATGCTTCTTTCCTATGATAGGCCACTAGATGGCGCTAAAAAAATCATACTTATTTTCTATGATAGACCACTAGATGGCTCAAAAGAGCATTCTTATGTTCTATGATAGACAGCACCATCTAGTGCCCATAAGGTTGTATATTCCACTTTTACACATTTTAATTACAGGGAATAGAGCCGGAGAACATTCAATTTTGTGCCATTCACAGAAAATTAACTTGTATACAGTTTAGATGGATGAACAGCTATTTGAATTATTTCTAAATACAAGCCTTAGGTTTAGTTCACACAGGTGGGGGGGGGGGGGGGGGGCAGTAAAAATAAGCAGCTGGTCCACGTTTTTAGCACCCACCTCGAAATTTTCTATATCATTGACTTTTTCTTGACTAGAGGATGCAGGCTGAACATGTGGCTTTTCACCAAAAACAAAATGTATTTTATGATTTATAACTGTATATAATAATTATTATTATTATTATATTATTATTATTATTATTAGTAGTAGTAGTAGTAGTAGTAGTAGTAGTAGTAGTAGTATTTATAACTGTATATTATTATTATTATTTTTATTAGTATTAATGTTATTATTACTTTTATTTTTACTACTATAAATATAACTCTACATTATTTAATTTATGATTTTCAGTATAATTATTATCATGTATAACTGTATATTATTATTATTATTATTATTAATGATAATAATAACTGTATATTAATATTATTATTCCTATTTTATTAGTACTATTATTATAATATAAAATATAATTATAGGTATTATTATTATTAATGTTATTATTACTTTTATTTTTACTACTATAACTCTACATAATTTATTTTATGATTTGCAATATGATTATTATTATCATTTATAACTGTATATAATTATTATTATCATTTATAACTGATTATTATTATTATTATTATTATTATTATTATTATTATTATTATTATTATTATTAATAGTATTTTATTATTATTATTAATATTACTAATATTATTATATAAAATATAATTATAGGTATTATTATTATTATTATTATTATTATTAATGCTATTATTACTTTTATTTTACTACTATAACTCTACATAATTTATTTTATGATTTTCAATATAATTATTATTATCATTTATAACTGTATATAATTACGGTTATTGTTATTATTTTATAAATTTCAAAGTAAAATAAATGTAAAAATAATAAAGTACACAAAAAAAAAACTACACAAAAAACACTTACACGGGGTACTTCTAGAAAATGTGTGAAACTGCATGTACATTCGTTCTTAACTAACTTTGACAAAATTGATTGTTATTAGGCTATTACCTTTTTAGGTCAGATGTTGTCCATTCATAAGAATAGCTTGAATCAGGAAAATACCACATTTTGGCCACTAGATGGAGGTGACGATCATAATTATTTTTTTCTGTTGATCATTAGCTCCATCTAGCGGGCCATAATGCATTACTTTCCTGATTCACATTATTCTTATCAATGAAGAACATCTGACCTGAAGGTAAAATAGCTTACCAACATCTGATTTTTCTGTCCACCGCACAGAAGCAATGTGCAGCTTCACAGGACAAATAGCTCTGCAAATTTGTAAAATTATAAATACACCCCTTATTAAAATAAATCAAACTAACTTAAATACCCCCCCCC
This sequence comes from Lithobates septentrionalis, assembly GCA_037952835.1. Lineage (NCBI taxonomy): Eukaryota > Metazoa > Chordata > Amphibia > Anura > Ranidae > Lithobates > Lithobates septentrionalis. The sequence continues at coordinate 160,476 of JBBDGP010002821.1, forward strand.
CCCCCCCACAAAAAAAAAAAAAAAAAAAATTGTATTTCTACAAAAAAAGAAAAATCTCAATAAAATACTTTGTAAAACAAAAATACAAAATATACTTTTTTTTCAAGACGATTTTGCATAAGCAGTTCAACTTTCGACTTCGGCGAAATTTCACCATGTTGTCAAATTTCTCCTCTCATAATTACTCCCTAGCAGGGACGCAGTAGACCGGGCAAGAGTTTTGAGCATCGTCGGCATTTCTCGGTGTATGCTGGGTTTGAATTTTTCAGGTTGAGTCCTCATAACTTTGACAGGTCCTCAATCTATATGTAGTCCTACTGATCATCTTGAAGATTTTTATTCAATTTAATTTTATTTATGTTTACACTGCCCTTTAAAACGATTCTATTCACTGAGCTGAAAAAACAGAATACCAGCTCAGCATCCCTTTCAATCCCCCCAGAGCGGAGGACAGCGATGCATTTCAGAAAATGCTGCATGTCGTACTTTTCGGGACGTGATGATGGAGCAAAGCAATTAGTGTTCAAAGTTTCGCGGAGCTGATGTCAGGTTTTAAGCTGGCACTTTCGATTAAGAATTTAGTGATAAAAATCCCCCCTCTCATCTCATTCCAAGGAAAACACGTTACGCTTTTCAGCTTTGGCAGAGGGGCATAACTAGGTGGGGCCCCCGTCATATTTTCAAGGGCCCCTGACCATATGACCAAACCCTCGCTCCTCACAACCTTGTGTCCCGAGTGCAACATCTGCCGTTATAATTGAGGTAAAGGTGAGCTAGGAATGGAAAGTTCCTTCTGGTGGGGATTTGGTGGAGTGAAGTCCATCAATTGTCCTACCAGAAAACTATACTGATTGCCACCAGAATCCAGTATCACCAGACCAGTGTAAGCCAGCAATAGTGTTAGTGATCACCGCCAGTTGTCGCTGGCAGTAAACAACCCCCCCGGTCGACCAGCACCACCACCCACTCTAGGTAGGTCGTTGGTCGGAGGTCGGGTTACCCGCACCCCCCCAGTCAGTCGGTGGGTCAGTCATCAAGTCCGGCATTACCCCATCTAGGTTGCGTGCGGGCAGCGGGTTGGTTGTGGGCTCCTACTGGCAGCGAAAAGGTTGTGGGTTGCGGGCTCCTGCGGGCGGCGGGTGGTGGGCAGCGGCTCCTGTGTCCTCTTCTGCATCACAGCAGCTTCCGCTGTGCGTCTCCTCCCTCCTCCCCCTAGGCGTCCAATAGGATTGTCTGTTCTTTCAGCCAATCGGGTGATGGGTCTCAAGACCCGCTTCCTGATTGTCCGGGAGGAGGATCAGTGTGAGAATAGCGAACATTCATTCGCTATTCTCACACAATTGGGTGCACTCGGGGGGGGGGGTCAAAAAGCACACCCTTTTTTGAAGCCTATTAGAGCCTTTGGCTCTAATCACGTGCTTAAAACCCCCCCCATTGGAATCCATGGTACGGCGCCCTGCATGTGGATTAAGAGGCTGGACGCATGGATAGGGAAGGGGGGATGGCGACCTTGCGCCCCTGATGGATGGGCCACCGCTGATCACCACTGCACCAGTACAGTATCAATGGACCAGTGCAAGCCAGCAACAGTGTACCTGATCACCACCACGCCAATCTCAAAAAAAGAACCCCCCTATTGGAATCCATGGTACGGCGCCCTGCATGTAGATCAAGGGGCTGGACGCATGGATAGGGAAGGGGGGGGGCGCCCGTGTGCCCCTGATGGACGGGCCACCGCTGATCACCATCACACCAGTGCAGTGTCACCAGACCAGTGTAAGCCAGAAACAGCGTTCCTGACAGCTACCATACTGGTCCCATTGTCACCAGACCAGTGTAATACAGCAACAGTTTACCAGATCACCACCGAACCAGTCTGAGAATCACCAGACCAGCGTAAGCCAGAAAGTGTTCCTGATTGCCACCACACCCGGCAAGTGTTATCTATCAACAGTGTTCCTGATCACCGCCAAACCAGTCCCAGTATCACCAGACCAGTGTAAGCCAGAAACAGTGTTCCTGACAGCCGCCATACTGGTCCCAGTGTCACCAGACCAGTGTAATACAGCAACAGTTTACCAGATCACCACCGCACCAGTCTGGGAGTCACCAGACCAGCGTAAGCCAGAAACAGTGTTTCTGATTGCCAACAAACCAGGCTAGTGTAATCTATCAACAGTGTTCCTGATCACCGCCAAACCAGTCTGAGAGTCATCAGACCAGTGTAAGCCAGAAACAGCATTCCTGACAGCCGCCATTCTGGTCCCAGTGTCACCAAACCAGTGTAATACAGCAACAGTTTACCAGATCACCACCGCACCAGTCTGAGAATCACCAGACCAGCATAAGCCAGAAACAATGTTCCTGATTGCCACCACACCAGGCAAGTGTAGTCTATCAACAGTGTTCCTGATCTCCGCCAAACCAGTCCCAGTATCACCAGACCAGTGTAAGACAGCAAGCATGTTCCTGATCGCCACCACACCAGTACAATGTCACCAGACCAGCACAAGCCAGCAACAGTGTTCCTGATCACCACCACACCAGTCCCTGTGTCACCAGACCAGAATCAGCAACAGTGTTTCTGATCACCACCACACAAGTAGAGTGTCACAAGACCAGTATAAGCCAGGGACACTGCTCCTGATTGCCGCCACACCAGTCCCAGTGTTACCAGACCGGTGCAGCAAGCAACAGCGTTCTTGATCGCTGACACACCAGTGTCAGCACAGCCAGTAACAGTGTCCCTAGTCACTGCCACACCACTCCCAGTTTCACCAGGCTACCAGACATGTGCAGGGCGAACAAAAATTGTTTTGTTTCTTTTTTGATTCGTTAGTTAAATAAATTTGTTTAGTTAGATTTGTTACAATTGTTTCATTCATTTTCAGAATTTGTTTAGTTAGTTTCATATTCAAATTAGAAAAATTCAACCGAATTCGAAAAAAAACCTGACCGCATTCGAAAAAAAATAGAAAAAAAATTATCGAATCGGTATTCAAATTCGAAAATGCATTCAAAATTTTTTCCATATAAATGCAGCTGTTGCATTAGGCTACTGATACTGTCTGACGGCTTCAAAAATTAGAACAAAATAGAATAAAATAGAAAAAAATATATAACCATCTTCCTAAATTTGAATTTCGAATAGAATGAATTTGAATTCAAATAGAAAAGATTAGAACAGAATAGAAAATAATAGAAAAGAATAGAATAGAAAATAAGAAAATAGAATAGAAAATCAATAGAATAGAATAGAATAAAATAAAATAAAATAGAAAGAATATTATGCCCCGTACACACGGTCGGATTTTCCGATGGAAAATGTGTAATAGGACCTTGTTGTCGGAAATTCCGACCGTGTGTGGGCTCCATCATACATTTTCCATCGGAATTTCCGACACACAAAGTTTGAGAGCTTGCTATAAAATTTTCCGACAACAAAATCCGTTGTCGGAAATTCCGATCGTGTGTACACAAATCCGACGGACAAAGTGCCACGCATGCTCAGAATAAATAAAGAGATGAAAGCTATTGGCCACTGCCCCGTTTATAGTCCCGACGTACGTGTTTTACGTCACCGCGTTTAGAACGATCGGATTTTCCGACAACTTTGTGCGACCGTGTGTATGCAAGACAAGTTTGAGCCAACATCCGTCGGAAAAAATCCTAGGATTTTGTTGTCGGAATGTCCGAACAAAGTCCGACCGTGTGTACGCCCTATTACAGTTATATTCTTTCTATTTTATTCTATTCTATATTAATTGTTTTTCAATTATTTTCTATTCTATTCTTTTCTATTATTTTCTATTCTAATCTTTTCTATTCAAATTCATTCTATTCTAAATTCGAATTTCTAGAGATATTTGTATTCTTTCTAATTTATTCTATTCTATTCTTTTTCCTATTATTTTGGATTCCATTGTTTCGATTTCTATTCTAATCTATTCTATTCAAATTTGAAATTATTATTTTCGAATTTAGGAAGACAGTCATATTCTATTGTATTTTATTCTAGTCTATTAAATTATATTCTATTCTTTACCATTCCTTAATTTTTTACTCTATTGCTTTATTATTTTATATTCTATTTTATTGTATTCTTTTTTAGAAAACTGATTTCTAATATTTATAATAATAAATATTATTAATAATATAAATGCATCTGTTGAATTAGGCTACTGATACTGTCTAATGATTCAAAAATTAGAACAAAATAGAATATAATAGAAAGAAATATATAACCATCTTCCTAAATTTGAATTTCGAATAGAATGAATTTGAATTAAAATAGAAAAGTTTAGAACAGAATAGAAAAGAATAGAATAGAAAAATAGGGAATGGAATAGAAAATCAATAGAATAAAATAAAATAAAATAGAAAGAATATTACAATTATATTCTATTTTATTCTATTCTATATTAATTGTTTTTCAATTATTTTCTATTCTATTCGTTTCTATTATTTTCTATTCTAATCTTTTCTATTCAAATTCATTCTATTCGAAATTCGAATTTCTAAAGATGGTTGTATTCTTTCTATTTTATCCCTATTCTATTATTTCCTATTACTTTGGATTCCATCGTTTTGAATGCTATTCCAATCTATTCTATTCAGACTTGAATTTATTCTATTCGAATTTAGGAAGACGGTCATATTCTATTTTATTTTATACTATTCTATTAAAATTATATTCTATTCCTTACCATTCCTTCATTTTTTTTATTCTATTGCTTTATTATTTTATATTCTATTTTATTGTATTCTTTTTTTAGACAGATGGGTGAAGAATTCAACATGTTGATGTAACACCCTCCCCTAGTTTGGTCAAATAGGTGAATGTAGTTTTTGGCTCCTGCTGTAGATGGAGGAGCAGTAATTGTTTATTTTGGTCTGCTCAGGGCTGCACAGTCTGGGAGTTTGATTGCTTCCCACTGCCTCTAGAAGAAGTTTCTGGAGTTTAGGGAGGGAGAATTCAAATGACCAGCCTGAATATTCAGCAGGGCCCAGTCAATCCCTGGGGAGGTATGCCAAGTTGGTGGCTGGCAAAGTGGTTAAATAGTTTGGAGCACTGAGGAGATTGCCTTTTTCTCCCTCCTGAGGGAATGGATAACTGCTGAAAGGAAGAAGAAGGCTTCTTGTCCCAGGCACCCCTGAAGCTGGATGCTGAGCTACTTACAAAAGGCTACACCTATGGACTGATCCTGTTCCAGGATTCTGTGAGTAGAGCCTCCTACCCTGTTTCCCCAAAAATAAGACGTAGCGTGATTGTCGGTGATGGCTGCAATATAAGCCCTACCCCCCCCAAATAAGCCCTACCCTGTTTCCCCAAAAATAAGCCCTACCCTGAAAATAAGACCTACAAGGACTTTAACTAGGGCTTATTTGGGGGGTAGGGCTTATATTGCAGCCATCACCAACAATCACGCTAGGTCTTATTTTCGGGGAAACAGGGTATCTGTTCTGCAAGCTACTTCATGGTCATCAGACATGAACCTATAAACTGTTCCAGTCTTTCCATATCTGTTCTGCAAGTCACTTCATGGTCCCCGTGAACAAAAAACAAAAAAAACAATACCCAGCTCTGATGGCTGAGAACAGGTACTCTGGCTATAGTGCTCCCGCACCCAGAAGATCAAATCCATAGTAAATTCAAGCCAGAAACTTAGTGTAATCTGTAAAATCGGAATCTTTATTGGCTACATACTAAAACACACTGGTAACTAACTAACGCATTTCGTCTAAACGCATTAGTTTGTTACTATTGTGTTTTAGTATGTAGCCAATAAAGTTTCTGATTTTACAGACTACACTGAGTTGCCGGCTTGAATTGACTACAAGGTAAAACAAGTACCGGGGATTTATGCTTTAAAGTAAAAAATATTCACCCATTCTGGACGGCTTTAAATTGTGACATGTTCAAATGTGTGAACAGACCTACTGATGAAAATGAAAAACTTTTTTTTATGCAGTCTACGTATTTTAAAAGTTCCCATCACATACAAAGGCCATAGTGGTTAGGAAGCCTACAGAGAGAGTTGGAGGACCGGGCACAGAAAGACACAGCATGCCAACGGGTGTTGGAGGATAGGATGACCATCGATGGTGGTACAGCTTGGCAAAGGGACACAGATCTACAATCTACGCTTTCCTCCCCACCTTTATTGGGATCACGGCTCACCTGGGATGACTTTACACTGGCTGAAGGTCTCATTCAAGCTGTACATCTCCTCTTCTGTTAGCAGTAAGTTCAGATTGTCCTGCAATGAGAAACACACCAATTATTTCATACCAATACATGAAAATAATGTCTCCAGTTTCATATTCATATTCGGCATCCTTTCCCAGTTTGTTCCCTTGCTTTCTAGGTTTACAAAATCAAATTTATGTTACAGATAAGGTTATTTGTTTTTGCTTGTGTAGCACTAAACCTTCAGGGGCCGGTGATTGTTGCTGGCCACCCAAGCAACAGTTCATTCACTCCAGTCTAGGGGTTGTCTGTTTGTGGTTTATTGCTGGTAAACTCAGGAACAGAATGGGGATTAGGGCATGGGTTACTCTGAAACGCTCCATGATAGTTGATGAACAGAGGACATTCTTTCTAGTTGTGGAAATAACTAATAATGAACAGTCCAAAGCCCCACAGCTGCAGACCATGGGACAAATCTTAGGCCATCTGGTTACCCTGTGCCAGTGCGTAACTATCGGTACCCAGCACAATGTCCAGTACACACAAGGATCAGCTTGAGGTCACTACTCACAAGTCCCCCAGGATAATTGTCCCTTCCTAGCTGCCTTTGGAACCAAAGATGGGGCCACTCTGGACCATATCCCTTGTGGTGTGGTTCTGCTGTCAATTCTGAGCAACGTCTATTTGGGCCTTAATTCCTGGTCCACCCAAAGCTTAGAGCAGCTGTTCAGTCCATGGGCTGCCTGGCAGCAGCAAGCACCTCTGGAACCCTCCTAGGGAGAAAGAACCCAGCTCTCCAGTGTCTCAGACTATTTAGCAACATTCCAGTCCCCTTCTGGACATTTCCTATCCAGGCATAGACTGGCTTCCAATAAATAATCAGGCTGGTTGATTTGAATCTCCTGCCCTAAGCTCTAGAATCTTCTTCCAAAGGCAGAAGGAAGTAATCAAACTCCCAGCCTGTGAGACCCTGAAGAGGCCAGAGCAAACGATTACTGCTCCCTTGATTACAGAAAGAGCCAAAACTACAGTTAACATGCATTGCGTTTAGGCAGCCTTTTGATATTGTTAACACACATAGTGTGCACTGAGGTAATGCTCGTGCCTCCAAAATACACTGCAGTGAAAAAGTCCTTAAGGTTTGCTATTTAATCTGTTTCAGTGAAAGTGTAATGCCGCGTACACACGAGCTGATTTTTCAACCGGACTGGTCCGACACTCTATCTGACGGACTTTCGGCGGACTTCTGATGGACTTTCCGAACAAACGGACTTGCCACACACGATCACACCAAAGTCCGACGGATTCGTACGTGATGACGTACGACCGGACTAAAATAAGGAAATTGATAGCCAGTAACCAATAGCTGCCCTAGCGTCAGTTTTCGTCCGTCGGACTAGCATACAGACGAGCGGACTTTTCGATCGAACTCGAGTCCGTCCAAAAGATTTGAAACATGTTCCAAATCTAAAGTCCATCTTATTTTCATCCGAAAAAGTCTGCTGCAGGTCCGATGAAGCCCACACGCGGTCGAATTGTCCGCCGAAAAGTCCGCTCGTGTGTACGTGGCATAAGTCTTTTTGTTACGTTCCTGTTAGGTTGTATGGCATCGTGGATCCCAGCTGTCCTGGACTGGCTGGGATATTTCTGCATCTTGGACCTCAGTCCTGATGATACTATGCACCCCTTACACATTCACATATCTGGGGCCCTCTTATTGTTAAAAAGTGCTTCCAGGTTCTGATGAGGTCCCCACCCTTCAGAACCCCACATCCACCAGGCCAGGGTTGTAGGGAAGAGTACCTTGTCCTCACCAACATGGGGACAAGGTACCTGGCAAGGTATCCCCCATTTTGTGGACATGGGCCTTCTATCGTTCACAACATGCCAAACTGCATGCTCCTCAGTTAAGGGTCTGCTATAGATTTTGGGGACCTCACACTTTTTATTTCTTGTTTTTTGCATGGGGGCCCATAATTTTTTTTTTTTTTTTTTTGCTTGGGGTCCCCTTTGATGTCCATACCAGACTATATTCCATTCTTGTTTTTTGTGGTATCCCCCATTACCATCATCTAGGATAAGGGTCTGCTATGGATGCAGGGAATCCCCAACTGCTTTGTTTACAAACAGAAGAGGCTTGGAGCTGTAATTTGCCAGCAAGTTAAACTGCATTTTTTTCTTTCCAGATGTCAGTGTTGCTGTATTTGGTTGTATACATTGTACAGATTTTACAGATGTGCCATCCCACAGCACGGGTCAGGGCATCCCCAAGGCATGTTATTTAAAGACACTTTGCATTTTTAATGTTTCACTTTAACTACTTGCCGCCCGTGCTATAGCCGAAAGACGGCTACAGCGGGGGCCTTAATTGTCGGGAGGGCATCCATGGGCGTCCTCCCGAGCAAGCGCTGTCTGCTCGTCCCTGCAGGTCGCGCGCGGCGCGCTCTGTGATCACCGAGTCTATGAGACTCGGCTGATCACAGATCCAAATAAGGGGTGGATCCCGGTCCCTTACCATGTAATCAGCTGTCAGCCAATGACGGCTGATCACGTGATGTAAATAGAAGATCGGTAATCTGTATTCTTTTTCCTCACGCTGTCAGCGTAGGGGGAAAAAAAGCCGATCACCAGCTTCTGTCAGATGGACATCAGTCCTTCACACAGAAAGCCGCGGCTGCATTTTCTGTGCCCACCAGTGTCAGCTGCCAGTGCCCACTGTGCCACCTACCAGTGCCACCTATCAGTACCCACCACTGCCACCTACCATTGCCCACAGTGCCACCTACCTGTGCCCACAGTGACACCCATCAATGCCTACCAGTGCTGCCATTCAATGTCCATCAGTGTCTCATAATCAGTGCCACAGATCGTGCTGCCTATCAGTGTCACCTACCAGTGCCGCCCATCAGTGCCACCTATCAGTGCCCTTCAGTGCCACCTATCATTGCCAACCACCAGTGCCCATCAGTGCCACCTCATCAGTGCTTATCAGTGCCATCTATCAGTGCCGCCTTATCAGTGCCCATCAGCACCGCCTATCAGTGCCCATCAGTGCAGCCTCATCAGGGCACATCAGTGAAGGAGAAAAATTACCTGTTTTCAAAATTTTATAACAAACTATGAAACAGTTTTGGGTTTTTTTTCAAAATTTTTGGTCCTTTTGCTGTTTTATTTAGCAAAAAATAAAAAACCCAGCAGCAAATAAATACCACCAAAAGAAAGCTCTATCTGTGTGAAAAAAATGATAAAAATGTGGTACAGTGTTGCATGACCGCGCAATTGTCATTCAAATAGTGACAGCGCTGAAAGCTGAAAATTGGTCTGGGCAGGAAGGGGGTTTAAGTGCCCAGTAAGCAAGTGATTAAGAATTAATACACTCACTGCTCCCCACGAAACAGAATTTTTTAAACATTTTTATGCTTTGGTACATGTCCTCTAGGGCAGTGCCCTACCCCCATGCAATTCATTTGACAATCCATTGCTCATTAGCCTAGAAAATTACAATAACTGTTTTTTGACATTCAACTCCCTTTGAATTCAATAGGGCATGGATTCAGCACCCAAATTTTAGTCATGTTCTCCAAACCTGGCTTGAACAGAATCCTGGACATGAACTACTCTTGTGCCTGCTGCTTGCTCTGACCTCTGCCCTGACTTCATCCTGTTTCCTAAATCTAACCATCCTGCGCCAGCAACCACTTAGTGGGGCACACCTGAGGGTGCCAGTCTCGTTCTGGGGCTACTAGGGTCTCTGGTCCATCACTCCTTGCTGGTTGCTTTGGTGAAGACCAAACTGTGACTTAATCTCTTTACCCTGGGGGAGCCCATATCACCTGCTAGGGGTGTCACCCGTAACATAGACCACTTAGACATCTCTATATGGACAACTTAGAGTGCAATGTAGAGGCCACATAAAACAGTATGCGTAGACTGTTTAAATTTGTATACCAATATAATTAATAGGTAACAAAATGTATACATAAGCCATGAAGCTGTAAATATGGATCAATTAGAGCTGTATGTATGGACCAGTTATACTGTATATGGGCCACTGAGAGCTGTATAAATGGTCCAATTTGAGCTGTGTATATGAACAATTTAGAGCTGCATAGACAGTAAGGTCCAGTTAGAGATGCATATATGGACCGGTTATATATGGACCACTTAAACTGTACTGTATATATGGACCACTTAGAGCTGTATACTGTATATGGACCAATTGGAGTTGCATATTTAAGGACCACTTAAACTGAAGATGTATGTGGACCACTGAGAGCTATATATACAGTATGGACCACTTAGAACTGTATATGAGGGCAAGTTTTATATATGGACCATTTAGAGATGTATACACCGATCAGCTATAACATTATGAGCACTGACAGGTAAAGTGAAGAACATTGATTATCTGGTTACAATGGCATCTGAAAGTGGGTAGGTTCTAGGATATATTAAGCAGCAAGTGAATATGTTGTCTCTGAAATTGGTGTGATAAAAACACAAAAAATGAGCAACTGTAAGGATTTGAGCGACTTTAACAAGGGCCAAACTGTAATGTCAGAGCAACTCCAAAACTGCAGCTCCTGTGAGGTGTTCCTGATCGACCAAAAGTGGTCCAAGAGAAAAAAAAAAGGGCAAAGGGTCATGGGTGGCCAAGTCTCATTGATGTACATGGGAAGTGAAGGCTGGCTGTGTAGTCCCATCCAATATAAGAGCTACCGGAGCTCAAATTACTGAAAAACTGAATGCTGGTTCTGATAGAAAGGTGTCAGAACACACAGTACATTGCAGGTTGTTCTGTATGGTCATGGTGCCCATGCTGCCCCACGTCCACAGCCAAAAATGCCTACAATGGGCAGGTGAGCATCAGAACTGGACCACGAAGCAATGGAAGAAGGTGGCCTGGTCCGATGAATTCAAGAATGGTTTGAGGAACACAGCAACGAGTTTGAGATGTTGACTTGCCCTTTAAATTTTCCAGATCTCAATCCAATCGAACATCTGTGGGATGTGCTGGAAAAACAAGTCCGATCCATAGAGGCTGCACATTGTAACTTAGAGGACTTAAAGGACCTGCTACTGAAGGCTTGGTGCCAGGGACTACAGCATACTGTACCTTCAGAGGTCTAGTGGGGTCCATGCATCGACGGGCTATGGTGGGTGATCAAAATGTTAGGGCTGATCTTTGTATATGGACTCCTTGGAGTTCTATATGATGAACACTTAGAGCTTTATGTACAGACTGTATAGAGCTCTATGCATAGACAACTTAGTGATATGTATGGACATGTTTGGCTATGACATTTATTATCACGCTTTTTTTTTTTTTGTCAAGAATTCCATTTTATAGAATTATCACCATAAATGACATTCTGGATTGCTAACACCTTTTATATGGCTGGGTCATTAACATCAATAATATCATCGGATCATTAACATCAGGGTCAGTCCATAAATGGTTTGTCCTGTGTCTGGTAATTATCACTCGGTGACAGAGACACTCTCATTTGTGAACTCCTGTATGGCGTTTGGCTCTCCAAAAGGAATATATTTAATGCTGATATTAAATTGATGCATTGGGCTTTCCAAGAACCAAGGAACAATGTTAATGCACAAGAGGCTGTATGTAATTACAGTTATTTATCACAGCGAGCCATCTACTGTAGTGTCTCTATATTAGACCATGAAGGGTCAGGAGACGCATGGCTTGCAGTGATAAATTACTTTATGTACTTGCTTCCTGCATATATGTATACATTTAATCACACGGACTCCATAAACGAGTGGGGTGGGGTGGGGCGGTCATGGCTCAGTGCCCTAGGAAGGAAATGTAATTATTCCTACATTATACTGAGGCCCATGAAGGTGTAGAGGTGTCAGGAAATCACATAACGCTAGCAGGAAACTATAGGAGGGGGAAGGTGATCTACTATTATTATTGTTTTTAATATACAGGATTTTTTCCACACTAACATTTTGTGCTGCACTTTACAATATAAAGAGAGGCTGTACTGTTAAAGTACAATTTAATATAAGAGGGTTAGGGGGGCCCTGCTTGTAAGGAGGTGTTAGTACAATTCTCAGTTTGGCCACTAGGTGGCAAACTCGGTTATTAATTGTGTGTAGGGTGATAGAGGGTGAGTTTGGGTCGAGGCGCAGAACAGTAAAGAGGTAGTTGCTTTTCCCCAAGATGGCACCGAAGGCGAAGAAGGAAGCTGTCCCTGCCAAGACTGAAGCAAAGTCTAGGGCTCTGAAGACCAAAAGACCGCGCTGAAAGGAGTACACAGTCACAAGAAGAAGAAGATCTGAACCACGCCTACATTCCAGAGACCCAAAACCTTGAGGTCGAGCAGGTAACCCAAATACCCAAGGAAACGTGCCCCCCACAAGGAACAAGCTTGACCATTATGCCATCATTAAGTTCCCTCTGACCACTTAGTCCGCTATGAAGAAGATTGAGGACAATAATACTCTGGTTTTCATTGTTGATGTCAAAGCAAACAAGCATCAGTTTAAACAAGCTGTGAAGAAGCTGCACAATATTGATGTGGCTAAAGTGAATACCCTCATTAGGCCAGACGGTAAGAAGAAGGCATACTCCCGAATATGGGAAGTCTCGCTTCTGATTATGATGCTCTAGATCAGGGATCTCCAAACTATGGCCCTCCAGCTGTTGTGGAACTACACGTCCCATGAAGCATTGTAAAACTCTGATATTCACAGACATGACTAGGCATGATGGGAATTGTAGTTCCTGAACAACTGGAGGGCCATAGTTTGGAGACCCTGCTCTAGATGTTGCTAACAAGATTGGCATCATCTAAACCTGCTGGCACATGTTCTGTGGCCTAGCCAGTTCACACCCAAGTGGGAGGCTTCCTAAGCTTTCTAAGCTTCTTCCTAAAAGAGATGGCATAGTCCCTGCACCTCCACAGGAACCTTTTCCTGCTGCTAAGTGTTGTCCCTGCCAGATGGGGAACCTGTCCATACACTAGCCACTCATACAAAGCACGCCAAACCCGGGAGCCAGAGTCTTACATAGACTCTGCCTTGCCCCAAGATGGATGCCGAGATCACGTGGGGTGCCAGCGTCCAATCAGGCAGCTACCCCCCTGGTGATTACAGGAAGTCATAGAGGAACCAAGTTCCTCATGACTTCTTCCCCTTCTGCACTGATGCTTTGTTTGAGCACCACCTTCAGTGGGGAGTCCAGACTGCACCTGTCTACAAGTGGAAGCCAGTAAAGCGATTGGCAGAGATGGATGGTGGACATTGAGCATTTGGTGAGGTGGATGAGTCTGGTAACTGCATTCATGAAAGACTGAATGGGGGGGGGGGGGGGGGGGTAGCCTGTTTAGAGGTAGCCCAGTGAAAATGAAGTTGCAATATTTGAGGCGGGAGATAGCCAAAGAATGAATTTGTTGTTTTTTGGTGTCGTAAGTTAAAGTGGCTGTAAAGGCTAAAGGTTTTTTACCTTAAAGTGGAGCATCAATCTTCCCCAAAAAATTAAGTCAGCAGCTACAAATACTGTAGCTGATGACTTTTAACACAAAGACACTTCTCTGTCCAGGGATCCAGAGCCGTCCTTACCCGAGCCAGTTCTTCACTGGGCTTGGGGTCTCTAGCGCCGGCATCTTAACTAAGGTTAAGTGATGCCGTGCTTTGTGATGGGTCCCGCAGTCTATTGGGACCTGTGATGTGTCCCAGAAGGCTGCAGGTGAAGGGGGGAGGTGTGAACGTCTGCTTGGATTGCCTATGCGATCTGGGTGGAAGTGGGAGCGGGTACCTGTCCAAACCAGGTACCTGCTGCCCCCACAAAAAACTAAGTGCCAGATGTTAAAAAGAAGGGGGGGGAGGCTAGCAAGCAGAACATCCTCTTTTGGGTGGAGTTCCCCTTTAATGCATTCTCTGCATTAAGGTAAAAAACCTTTTAGGTACACAACCGCCCCCCTGCCCCCTTGCCCGCTTGCCCCCCTGCTTACTTACCTGAACCCAATCTCAGTCCAGCACTGTGCCTCGGTCCGGGCTGTATGCATCTATTAACACACACACAGTGTGGCTCAGCCCCGCACCCTGGAATCAGTGAAAACAGCAGAAGCCATTGGCTCCTACTGCTGTCAATCAATTTCAGTGACAAGGGTGCGGGGCTGAGCCACACTGTGTGTGTTAATAGATGCATACAGCCCGGCTGGGTATGGAACACACACGAGTACTCCTCCTAGCAGCTGGTTTGCTTGAGGGAGGTACTAGGAAGGTAGGAGAAGTGAGGAGTGCCAGCGGGGGACCCTAGAAGAGGAGGATGAGAATGTTCTGTGCAAAATTATTGCACAGAGCAGGTAAGTATAACATATTTGTTAATAAAAAAAAAAATTACAATCACTTTAAGTTTTTCAACAGAGGTTAGGACAGCAAAGTTTAGCCAATGATTGGAAGTGGGGAGAGGCAGGATAGGCTTTTCTAAAGAGTTGAGTTTTCAGGCATCACCTAAAGGTGAACAGAGTAGGAGATAGTGGGACAGATTGGGGTAGTGATATAATGGGGGTTACCTTGGAGAGCAATGAACCCCTTTGGGCACAGCAAACCACTTATGCCGCGAGCGGAATGTCCGACAAAAAAAGTCAGACGGAAGCTTTTCATCGTATATTCCGATCGTGTGTATGGTCATCAGACTTTTTTTTTCAAAAATTCTGAGGGACCTAGAAATAGAACATGTTCTAAATATTTCCGACGGAACCAATTCCTATCGGGAAAACCGCTCTTCTGTATGCTGTTCCGACAGACCAAAAACGACGCATGCTCTGAAGCAAGCACGAGACGGAAGCTATTGGCTACTGAACTTCCTTTTTCTAGTCCCGTCGTGTTATTGTGTGTACGCAAGACAGTTTCATCGGAATTCCGTCGGAACACCATCGGAAAAACCTTCAGAGTTTATTCCGACGGGAAAACCGGTGGTGTGTACGCGGCATTACAGGACATCAGAGATCTGCCTCCATAACTCTCAGTACTTCTCCATTCAAGCCCCTGGGTGGAGCATAAACCCTAGTGCCCCACAAGGTGGCCTCACTGTAATCCTTGATGGGGCTATCCAGAGATCCCAACCAGTGCCAGATTTAGGGGGGGCTGGGGCACTTCAAGTTTGGGGGGACCCTCAATATAGAAGTTAAATTACATGACAAATAAAACAGTGAACTAAAATAAATGATAAACCACGTTTGTTCTTAAAAAATCTAAATTAGGTTACAAAGAAAACATTTGTATGATTTTTTTCCCCAATTTTATTGACTGTAGGAATCTGAAAAATCTTTAACTTAAGGCGGCCATAGAGGGATCGAATTCTGGCGGGTTCAGCAGGGATCAGAATGGCTGTATCCAAGTTGACTTGGGTAAAACCACCCTGTTGGATTTTTTGCATGTGATTACTGCCTAGTAGTAATCACTTTGTTCTGTCACCGGGAAGGCTCCCAGCGCCCTCCCAGCATAACACAATAGCACTGGGGAAGGCACTGACTGGAGAGTTGAGTGATTTTCTTTCCTTCCACCCGTGATGGAACTAAAGAAAATTGCATAATCTTTCGCTTAACTCATCAAACCGCATCATCTTGAGAACACGGCTCTTGACAGCCAGTAGGCCCAAAGCACTTAGTCTTTCATGGGTCATCATGGTTCTCAGATAATTCTTTATCAGTGCCAATTTGCTGCACAACCTTTCTCCGGAACAACTAGTGACCATCATGCTCAAATATACTCTAAGAGCTACATTAACTCCTGGAAAGGTATCAGAAAGCCCTTTATCATATCATAAAACTGCCTTTTAAAAAAAAGTGAGTGAGAAATAATTGGTTCTTGGCAAAGGCTGCAAACTGGGCAATTTCTTTAATAAACACACTACTGAAGTTGTGAGGGAAAATAAGTTTCTTTTATAAAAGAAGTCGATGGCCCCTTCTGGCACAGGGCCCAGGACAATTTCCCCTTTTGCCCCCTTATAAATCCGGGTACTGATCCCAACACAGGGACTGGTAGTCCTGACTCACTTGGGTTGCCACCAGTGGGTGTAAGGATCAACCCACTCTAAAAGATCACCCCTTTGGGAATAACGGACATGGTCCAGCCCGATTACCAGTACTACTTCAGAGCCCATCACCACTCTTCACCACTATCTGCCCTTTCCTCACCACACACAGGATCTTCAATCTTCATCAAGGGAAATGCCCCCCCGTTTAACTGAACATGTCCAGCAACACAAACTGCACCTTCAACAGGGGTTGCTTCTCAGCTATTTCCATGGTTACATACTTTATAAATTGTCCAATTACCATAGCTCCAATGTGGAGGCCCATGTTCACACAGTTCCACTGACTTCTGTCTTTATCCTCTTCCCAACAAAACGGCAACAGATCTTTTTCCTCCCCTATCATTTAAGACGTAGTTCCAATGTTCACCCAAAGAGGAGAGCCCAACCCAGCACTATGAGCACTCACTGATGTTCTTTGATGTGTCCTCTATAAGGGAAGAATCCCTCCTTAGCTGCTTCTGCTGTTCAAATACCCAAAATACCCAGTAGGTCCACCCACCATTGCTTATATGAAATAATATGAGTGACAGAAAAATGTTGCCAAGCAACATTTAGGTGGGACCCCAACTTAGAGAACCTTAAACTCGTAACAAGGTTCTAGAGGATGGGACATACTCTGAAGAAGTCCTGAAAGTGAGCATAAGAGGAAGGGATGAGATAGCTAGAGAGTAGCAAGTCTTAGGGGTGAGTGGAGGCAATGGTTTGGGTGGTATTTTGAGATGAGATTTTTTGATATTTCTAAGGGGATGACGTATGGATGATTTTGATTGTTGTTGTTGGTATTTCAAATTTTATTTGTTAGGGGAGTGTAAGCCAATGGAGGGTGGTGGCCACTGAGTGGTTGGTAAGGTGGATAGGTGGTTAAGTCTGGCAGCAGAATTTATGATAGACTGAACAGGGGATAACCTGCATAGAGGGAGATCAACAAATATGGAGCTGTAATGCCGCGTACACACGGTCGGACTTTTCGTCTACAAAAGTCCAACGGACGCTGACGGACTAAAGCTGGCTGGTAATCCGATCGTGTGTGGGCTTCTCCGGACTTTCAACATACTTTTTTAGCCTCAAATCCGACGTACTTTAGATTTGAAACATGCTTCAAATCTTTACGTCGTAACTACGACGGACCCCGAAATCCGCTCGTCTGTGTGCTAGTCCGACGGACAAAAACCCACGCTAGGGCAGCTATTGGCTACTGGCTATGAACTTCCTTATTTTAGTCTGGTGTACGTCATCACGTACGAATCCGTCTGACTTTTGTGTGGTCGTGTGTAGGCAAGTCCGTTCGTTAGAAAGTCTGCCACAAGTCCGCCGCAAGTCTGCCGAAAGTCCGCCGGAAGTATGTCGGACAGGCTGTCGGACTTTTGTAGCTGAAAAGTCCGACCGTGTGTACGCGGCATAATAGTTACATAGTAGGTGAGGTTGAAAAAGTCCATCAAGCCCAACCTATGTTTGTGATTTAATGTCAGTATTACATTATATATCCCTGTATATTGCGGTCATTCAGGTGCTTCTCTAATAGTTTCTTGAAACCACCGATGCTCCCCGCTGAGACCACCGCCTGTGGAAGGCAATTCCACATCCTTGCCACTCTTATGCCCCGTACACACGGTCGGACTTTGTTCGGACATTCCGACAACAAAATCCTAGGATTTTTTCCGACGGATGTTGGCTCAAACTTGTCTTGCATACACACGGTCACACAAAGTTGTCGGAAAATCCGATCGTTCTAAACGCGGTGACGTAAAACGCGTACGTCGGGACTATAAACGGGGCAGTGGCCAATAGCTTTCATCTCTTTATTTATTCTGAGCATGCGTGGCACTTTGTCCGTCGGATTTGTGTACACACGATCGGAATTTCCGACAACGGATTTTGGAAAATTTTATATCCTGCTCTCAAACTTTGTGTGTCGGAAAATCCGATGGAAAATGTGTGATGGAGCCTACACGCGGTCGGAATTTCCGACAACAAGGTCCTATCACACATTTTCCGTTGGAAAATCCGACCGCGTGTACGGGGCATAACAGTAAAGAACCCTCTACGCAGTTTAAGCTTAAACCTCTTCTCTTATAATTTTAATGAGTGGCCGCATGTCTTATTAAATTGCCTCCAGCAGAAAAGTTTTATCCCTATTGTGGGGTCACCAGTACGGTATTTGTAAATTGAGATCATATCCCCTCTCAAGCGTCTCTTCTCCAGAGAGAATAAGTTCAGTGCTCGTAACCTTTGTTTATAACTAATATCTTCCAGCCCCTTTATTAGCTTTGTTGCCCTTCTTTGTACTCGCTTCATTTCCAGTACATCCTTTCTGAGGACTGGTGCCCAGAACTGGACAGCATACTCCAGGTGCGGCCGGACCAGAGTATTGTAGAGTGGGAGAATTATCGTTTTATCTCTGGAGTTGATCCCCTTTTTAATGTGTGTCAATATTCTGTTTGCTTTGTTAGCAGCAGCTTGGCATTGCATGCCATTGCTGAGCCTATCATCTACTAGGACCCCCAGGTCCTTTTCCATCCTAGATCCCCCCAGAGGTTCTCCCCCCCAGTGTATAGATTGCATTCATATTTTTGCCACCCAAATGCATTATTTTACATTTTTCCACATTAAACCTCGTTTGCCATGTAGTTGCCCACCCCATTAATTTTGTCAGATCTTCTTGCAAGGTTTCCACATCCTGCGGAGAAGTTATTGCTCTGCTTAGCTTAGTATCGTTCACAAAAACAGAGATTGAGCTGTTTATCCCATCCTCCAGGTCGTTTATGAATAAATTAAATACGATTAGTTCCAGGAAAGAACCCTGGGGGACCCCACTTTCCACCCCTGACCATTCCGAGTACTCCCCATTTATCACCACCCTCTGAACTTGCCCTTGTAGCCAGTTTTCAATCCATGTACTCACATGGATACGGTTACAATAATAATATTACTAACAGGAAATTTCAGATGCTACTTACAGGTTTGATGACTCCTGTTATAACCTTCTGTTTTCAACTCTGCTTTTTAACTCACCACTTAGTCCAGTTCCACTTGGTCAGACTTCCAGCAAGCAAAAAGGAGTCAAGTTCAAAGATGAGCAGGCTCAAAATGAGTTCTACAGAAAGTTATATAGGCCTCAAGCACCTGTAACCAATTAACCACTCCCCTTAATTAGTAGGCTAGTTGAGGTGAGAGATAACAATCAAATAGCTACATAGATAGCCTGTTGAATCTAATTTAAGGGGTCACACTGAGACAGGAACAGTAAAGCACAGTCACTACCAAGCAAGCAAAGTCTGCATTCATAACAGTCAAATATGGTGCCTTTTGAGCCTATACACTATAGGGCAAAAACGATGTGGACTCCTCTCTAAGTGATGAAACATTTTGGACAATTGTCCCTTCCAACCTTATGGTAACAGTTTGGTGAAGACCTTTTTCTGTTCCAGCATGACACAGTTTGACCAGTTTGGTGTGGAGGAACTTGAGTGTCCTGCACAGAGCCCTGACCTCCACCCTACTGAATACATAGTCCTGACCTCAACTCTACTGAACACAGAGCCCTGACCTCAACTCTACTGAACACAGAGCTCTGAGCTCAACCCTACTGAACACAGAGCCCTGAGCTCAACCCTACTGAACACAGAGCCCTGACCTCAACCCTACAGTACACAGAGCCCTGACCTCTACTCTACGGAACACAGAGCTCTGACCTTAACCCTACTGATCACCTTTGGAATGAAATGGAACACTGATTGTGAGCCATGTCTTCTCATCCAACATCAGTAACTTATCTCACAAATGGGCACACATTCTCACAGACAACCTCCAAAATCTTGAGAAAAGCCTGCACAATAAAATGTATTTATACTAGATTATAGGAGGCCATATTAATAACCATAGTTTTGGAATGGGATATCCAACATGACCGTGTCCCTGTACACCAAACCAGCTACATAAAGACATGGTCTGATAAATTTGGTATGGAGGAACTCTAATGCCGCGTACACACGAGCGGACTTTACGGCGGACTTTGCCCGGCGGACTGGATTTCGTCGGACAATTCGATGTGTGTGGGCTCCAGCGGACTTTGTTTTCTCAAAAGTTGGACGGACTTAGATTTGAAACTTGTTTAAAATTTATCCGTTGAAATCGAGTCCGGTCGAAAAGTCCGCCGTCTGTATGCTAGTTCGACGGACAAAAAGCCACGCTAGGGCAGCTATTGGCTACTGGCTATGAACTTCCTTGTTTTAGTCCGGTCGTACGTCATCACGTACGAATTCGATGGACTTTGGTGGATTGTGTGTAGGCAAGTCTGTTCATTCACAAAGTCCGTCGGAAAGTACGTCGAAAAGTCCGCCGGGCAAAGTCCGCCGTAAAGTCCGCTCGTGTGTACGCGGCATAATGGTCTACACAGAGCCCTGACCTCAACCCTACTGAACAACTTTTCTCCATAAAGACATGGTTTGACCAGTTCGGTGTGGAGGAACCAAATGTCCTGCACAGCTGACCTCAACCCTACTAGGATGAATTGGAATGCTGATTCTGAGCCACGTTTTCTCATCCAACATTAGTACCTGCCCTCACAAATGGGCAAACATTTCCACGGACACATTTCCAATTGTTATGGAAAGTCTTCCCAGAAGAGTGGGAGATTGTTACAGCCACAAATTATCAAATATTCCCTTACAGGCAGTTCCTCCTCCATGCATATGGACTTTGCTTAGTGTATGCTTATTCATGGACAGTGACTTAAAATATGGAAACCAGAGAGATCCAGGTGAAAAGCATTTTCAGAAGGAGATAAGCATACCTGGGAACTTTTGTTACCCCATGAGCCTAAGATTGGTTGGTTGGATACCGAACATCCTGTAGGCGATTTAACTAAAGAACTGCGGTCCTCAATTCAAACAGTATTGACTTGGAACCCAAATGTGTAATACTAGAAGTAAATGGGCAATGTAGGGGCAATCTTGACAGGACATGGGCAAAAAAACAAGCAACCCTCCCAATTCATGGGCAACAAACAGGTCACCTGATCAGGGGCATACCTACAGGGAGGCATCGCAATTGCAACCTGGCCAATGCTGCCCCTGTGGCCCCCCTGTACACCTGAATAGGAGGAGAGGCGGGGCGGCTGCATATAGAGGAGCTGATCTCTTCATTTTCCTCCTGCAGCTTTTGAATGTCTGCTGGATGGAGAGGTGGAGAAGACGGCAGGAGGAAAATAGAGAGATCAATTCATCTATATACAGCTGCCCAGCTGCCTCACTGCTCCTCCTGTCCAGTTACTTTCTGCTGCCCCCTGTGTGCTCTCCAGCCCCCCTGTGCTCTCTCTTGCCCCCCCCCCCCCCGTCCCCCGCAGCTCTGCTGGTTTCCTACTCCCCTTTCCCACCGTCTGTTGTCAGATCTGCCAAGATGAAGAGCAGGGAAGGGTCCGGTAAATGTGTCATTTACCGGACACTTCCTTTTCTGAATAGAGACTCTCTCCATTTATAACTGAAACACTGTAAACTGTGTTTACTATGCTTCAGTTTGTGAATGAACAGGAAGCCTCTGTACAGAGCTATTCCTGTCCATTCATTCTATGCAGCTGAGGCTGCAGAGAAGGATATTAAGTGCTGTGTCCTTAATCTCATTTCGCTGTCTCAAACATAAAACATCAGAGGTCTGTTTAGACCCCTGATATTTCACCAAAGCTTCCCCAACTGGGCAGTTTGTTACGATATGCGGGGAACAAAGGCATAATAGGAAAGTTAGGCCCGGTACGACAGAAGAAAAGAAGAATAGTGCAGGGCCGGGCATGACAGTGTGTCTAGTGACACACATAGGGTTAAGCTGGCTTGTGTTTTGGTGGGGAGGAGTCAGCAGGAAACTTGGAGGGAGTGGCCATACATAAGGAGGGGCGGTGGGTCAGGAAGAGACACGAGGAGGCAGATTTTCTCTGCTCCTCTACAACAATGGCCGACATCGATCTACTATTGGCACGATTGCGGCAGGCAGCGGCGTCCAAGGGACCAGAGTGGCTTCACAGCCAGATTGCAGGGCTGCTAGAGGACGAGGCAGACGGTTCAGCGATGGAAGGTGAGAGGACTGCGCGTGCACGGAGGTCGCGGCCTCCGGCGCGGTATTCGCCGGGACCCGATGGATGAACGGGTTGCCAGGCTCTGAGCCCGAGGGGGGAACAGTCCGCTCCACCGGCCAAAAGAAGCCATCCGCCGGCCGCTGCTAGGCCCGGGCGGAACACACGCGGCGGTCACAGCGCGGTGGGCGGGGCCACGGGCCAGCATGGCGCCGCTTCCACGGTTACAGTGCCCAGGTATGCTGAACATGCGGACCCCCCAGCAGCTCTGCACGAGCCGAGGGGGGAGGACAGAAGGGGGAGAGCAGCCGCAGCAGCTTCCAGGGCAGGAAGTAGAGGCATGGATGACACCGCAAGTGGACATCGGTTGCCTGGCGTGGGGAGGGACCATCAGAATGGCAGACAGAGGAATGCTCAGGCCGGCCCGGTAGCAACTATTCCAGGGCGGCGTGGAAACCAGTCGGGAGGCTGAGTTTCGGAGGTCAGACAGGTCACACCACAGCGGGTGCATACAACCTCCAGGAGGGACTCGCCTGGGGGGCTCTCTACGCCGGCAAGCCCAGCTCAAGGGGACCGGTCGGAAGATGAAGAGTTGGAGGAAGGAGAGGAGGAGACGCGCCAGCAGGATACGGCGGTGGAAAACAGATTGGCGGCTGTCGGGAAGTCTCGGGTCAGCCCGGTAAGTCCAGCGATAATTTATCTTTTACCAATGCTTTACAAGATTTATTGGGTGTGGTTACCACGGGTACGGCAGGGGCAGTCGCCCATTCGCCACGACTGACGGGGCAGGCTCATGACCAGCGAGTGGCAGAACAAGGATCCGCCAGTTCAGGATCAGGGGGACAACTTAAAGAACTATTGGAGGGCCTGCGGGCGCTAGTAGGGCGCTTTGGGGAGCAACCCCCACAAGCGACCACGGGGGCAGTCTCCCAGGGAGGGCAAAGAAATGGTGGGGGTTTGTCCACTGGGGGAGAGGTGGAGGTTTTCATCGGCCACAGGGGTGTCTACTGACAAGACACCGGAGTCGGGGGTGGGTAAGGAAAAGCCGGGTGAAAAAGGGGCAGCGGAGGCTACGGGAAGGACGGACATAGTCAGGATTGCAGACACGGCAAAATGCGAGGTATATGTCTGTTTTGAAGGCCCGCTGGGAGCGCATTTGAAACAGGAGGTTCGGGAAAAAATTTACAAAGGGGAATACGTGGAAATCTTTTCCTTGTTGCCGTTGGAAAAGTTTAACCTGGATAGGGTTAAGCCTGATGACTCCAAGAAGGAAGATGAGGAGAAGAGGAGATACAGGTTGATCCCACGGACGTTTGTTAACTGATTACAAGCGTTCGCTATCATGGCCAGCGTCATTGGCGAAAAGAACCCCGAACATTGTTCGGGGTTGTTTTGTTATATGGATGCTATTGGGGAGACATACAGAGTTTATGGGGGAACGGCTTGGCTGCATTACGACGAGCAGTTTCGACAACGCAGAGCGGTTCGTCCGGCTCTGCATTGGGACCATAAGGACATTAGCCTGTGGATGAGACTGATGTCCTCGGCTAGGGCCTCGCCTCAGTTTTTTCAAGGGGGGGCCGGGGGGACCCACTCCTCAGGACTACCGGCCGGCAAAAAATGGGGAGTGTGCTGGCAATTCAATGAAGGCACCTGTAAGTTTGGGGGATCATGCAAATTCAAGCACGAATGCTCAGGGTGTGGGGGAGCCCACACACTGGCCAGGTGCTTCAAAAAAGGAAAACGTACCGGGGAGTCTGTTAACAAGAGGGATGACGCCGGTGAAGGTGGAAAAGATGCTGCTTTCCTAAGTAAGTATCTGGATAGGGAAGCGGAGTCGCTGATTACCTCAGGTTTTCGGGAAGGGTTCAAAATACCGTGTTCCTTGGAGGTGGTTCCTCCTATGGCACGGAATTTTAAATCAGCATTGCAACACCCAGGGGTGGTGGGAGAAAAATTGGCAAAAGAGGTGGCATTAGGCCGCATGGTAGGGCCATTTGAGTTAAAGTCAATTCTTGGATTTGGTGGTGTCCCCACTGGGTGTGGTGCCAAAAAAGGTGCGGAATAAGTTTCGGCTAATTCATCATGCGGGTGGCATGTTGGTGCAGGATGTACGGGCATACAGGGATAAAGTGTGTTTACGACTGTGGCGGTCAAAAACGGATCAGACGGGAAAAGGTGTGGACGTATGGTTGTTCGCTTTGCCAGGATCCACGGTATGCCCGGTAAGAGCGGTCGAGGAATTTGTGAGGGTTAGACCAATTTCGAAAATGTTTGACGAAGATGGGTTTGGATGGGAGGGCTTACGCTTCACACTCCTTCCGCATTGGGGCGGCTACTGAAGCTGCCAGATGTGGGTTGGATGAGGCAGCTGTGAGGAGGATCAGTAGATGGGAAAGATTCCGCACCTACATACGACCTCAACTGATAATGGAATAAAGATTAAAAAAAAAAAAAAAGAGGGGGTTTGTTGGGGGTTTTGGTGTCCAGATACGTTGGGATTTTGTTTCAGGTTTGTCATAAGTGATGTCACCTTGGCTTGTTATCTTTTTATTTCAGATGGAGGTGCTACACACCTCGTCTGGATTCTTGGGCACTCATATGTGTGTTGGGGGGCCAGGAGAGATGATGCGAGACTGGATGGGCGGCAGCTGGGAATATCGAGGAGAGAGGCATATATAAGGTGGCTGAGGAGACCGGGTATGATGTGGGGTAGGGTGGTTATGGAAGTGGAACGTTATGCGGGGTTAGACAGACCACCAGATGTGTTGGTCATTCACGTGAGAGGGAATGATTTAGGGGTGGGTACGGTCAGAGAATTGATAGCAGATGTCAAGTCGGATTTGCTATATATCCACACGGTTTTTCCCAATACCCTGCTGTTATGGTCCGACATGGTGGCACGAACAACCTGGAGCAAGGCAAGGTCTGTTGAATGGCTTAACAAAGCACGTATACGTGTTAATAAAGTGGTGGGGAGGTTTTTGGCGCAGCAGGGGGGCATGGTGATCCGGCATAGAGAACTGGAAATGAATGTAGGCCTCTATTTACGCAGGGATGGTGTTCACCTCACGGATGTGGGGATTGATCTGTGGACCATGGGGCTGCAGGACAGTATCCAAAGGGCATAGAGGGTGTGGAGGGGCCCTTAAGGATAAGATTTCATCCTTTCGGGCTGTGGCTGTGTTTTCTGTTGGTCGGTGATGGTAGTGGTAAACAAATGTGGTAAAAAGGGGTGGGGGGTCATCGATAGTATGGCCCCTCTGGTGTATTCCCGAAAAGGAATACCGGTATGTTTACACTGCAGGCAAGGGGTTGTCTCCGAGCGGCACAGCTGGAGGCCTATCGAGTTGGAAATGGTTCCCGCCGTGTACTGGTTTTATATGTGGTTAAAAGGGGGTAGCTCCGTCATTGACCAACAGATTGGGGTTAAGAACATGTTGTTTGCACTGAAGTTATACGTTATATATATTTAAGGTTATTGGAGATATTTATTCAGTTTGTTTAATAAAAAGGCTGTTATGGCCATTTATACTCCAGTAGCATGGTGTGGTCTCGTTAATTTAAGATGGAAAGGTAAATGGGGGTTGGAGTAAAATGGTCAGCCCAGGGCTTGAAAAGAGTTCTCTGGTTTCTTTTCACCATTGCTTATTGCTTGACTGTTTAATATGTTTACTAAGTAGTACTGCTTTGTTACTGGTGATATCCATTCTGTTTTTAATATTTGTAATTTTCTAATCTGAATAAAACATATATCCTTTTATGATGCATTATAGTTTCTACTTCTAATTTTCTTTGTTATGCAAGTGCCGGGAAAGTCCACCTAGGGGAACCTTTTCTTGTGTTTATGTACTATTGGACGTGGCACGGCTTTCCTCCTAAATAAGTTGGTCTTCTTTTCTCTGTTCTTTGCCCTGCTATATAGGACTATGCTGTGTGGCAGAGCTATGAACATATCAGGTCTGGACAGACATAAATATAAATGCTTCGACGGGTAAAACGAATCCCTTTGCCTGACTGCATGACTGGTTCTCTCGGTGGAGTGAGTTGATGAAGAGAAATTGAGTTCCTGTTACTGGGAAGTCAAAGTGCCAAGGGAGAAAGACCCCAATCTCCCAGCCGCCGCTTCTCTTAACCTCCTGGCGGCTCCCGGGAATTGCCTTGTTCATTATCAGACCTGACTTTTTTTTTTTTTTTTCCCTAAAACAAATTGCCTGCTGATACTTCCAGGAAAAAAAACGTGATCGACCTCATTTACAATCTATTACAGGTAAGTCCTCCAGGATCCTACAATAAATGTAATAATTTATGACCAGCTGTCTCAGTCCCGGCTACGTGTATAACGCAAAGAATTTACACGGCAGAGCCGGGAATGCGCTGTACGCTTCATGGATTTTTAACGAAAAGCAGAGGAGAAAATTCGCTTTACAGTGACGTGGCCATGAATTATTCAGGGCGACATAAAAAAAAAGGGGGGGGGACAATAATTCTACCGTCTGATCACTCCTTCCACTGGCGTCACAAGTAGGTGAGCGCAGAGTGTTCGGTAAAGGCAATCTCTCTTCTTTTTAAAAAGGTTTTGGATTAAAAATTCAACGGGATTCCCTTAATGTGAATACAACCTTATCAACAAGCATTTAAAGAACTTTCACTTAAATTTTTTTTCAGTGTTCTGTCCCCTTTGTCCCATGTTCCTAAGTACTTTGTCCCTCTTCCTCCTTTGACATCCGACAACACTACTGGCAAGGAGACGGCTGCTTGATAACTTGCTCAAGACAAGAAGCTGGTTATTAAGCAGCCATCTCCTTGCTGGCTGTGTTGTCGGATGGTTACAGGAGGATGGGGGGAGCCTGCTTCCAGCTTCGTAGTGGTAGTCTTCTGTTCTGTGCCCTAGGAACAAAGTACATGTAGTACAATGTTCCTATGTGCGTTGTAAGCCTAGCTACAAGGTTGAACAGGGTGCCCCTTCCCTCCTGTGACATCCGACAACACAGCTAGCAAAGAGATGGCTGGGGACAAAGTATGCAGTACTTTGTCCAATGTTCCTATGTGCGTTGTAAGCCTAGCTACAAGGTTAAACAGGGTGCCCCTCCCCTCCTGTGATGTCCGACAACACAGCTAGCAAAGAGATGGCTGGGGACAAAGTATGCAGTACTTTGTCCCATGTTCCTACGTGCTTTGTAAGCCTAGCTACAAGGTTGAACAAGATACCCCCTCCCCTCTTCCTGCAGCCATCCAACAACACAGCTAGCAAGGAGACAGCTGCTTGATAACCAGCTCTTGTCTCGGCTCCAAGCACCTGCATGAGACAAGCAGTAGCAAGTGGAATGCAGAGGGATTGAAGGATGACATTACCCCCCCCCCCCCCACCCCTGTCGCTGCTTTGTAAGCCTAGCCACAAGGTCGAATAGGGCGTCCATCCTCCTCCTGTTACATCCGACAACACAGCTAGCAAGAAGGCTGCTGCATGATAACTTGCCTGAGAAAAGTGACGGCAAGAAGAATGCAGAAGGACCAAAGGCTGGCATGTCCTCCCCTGCATCTCTCATGCCACCGCTTGTCTCGTGTAGATGCTTAGAGCCGAGGCAAGAGCTGGTTATCAAGCAGCCGTCTCCTTACTGGCTGCATTGTCTGATGGTTACAGGAGGAGGTGGGGGAGCCCTGTCTGACCTTGTAGCTACAGAGTTCTGTCCTCTGGGTACTAAGTACATATAGTACTTTGTCCAATGTTTCTATATGCTTTGTAAGCTTAGTTACAAGGTCGAACAAGGTGCCTCACCCTCCTCCTGTGACATCCGACAACACTGCTAGCAAGAAGACGGCTGCTTGATAACTTGTCTGAGAAAAGTGACGGCAAGAGGAATGCAGAAGGACCAAAGGCTGACATGCGCTCCCATGCACCTCTCATGTCACCACTTGTCTCATGCAGATGCTTGGAGCCAAGGCAAAAGCTGGTTATCAAGCAGCCATCTCCTTGCTGTCTGCATTGGATAGTTACAGGAGGAGGGGGGGGGGGGGCTCCGTCCGACCTTGTAGCAACAGTGTTCTGTCCCCTGGAGACAAAGTACATGTAATACCTTTGTCCCATGTTCCTATGTGCTTTGTAAGCCTAGCTACAAGGTCAAACTAGACGCCCCTCTTCTCCTCCTGCAACCATCCAACAACGCAGCTAGCAAGGAGCAGCTGCTTGATAACCAGCTCTTGTCTCGACTCCAAGCACCTGCATGAGACAAGCAGCAGCAAGAGGTATGCAGATAGATGGAAGGCTGACATGCCCCTCATCCCTCTTGCCTAGCTACAAGGTTGAACATGGCGTCCCATCCTCCCCTCCTCCTGCAGCCATCCAACAATGCAGCTAGCAAGGAGACATCTGCTTTATAACCAGCTCTTGTCTCAGCTGAGACAAACAGCAGCAAGAGGAATGCAGAGGGATTGAAGGCTGTCATACCTCCCCCCACCCTCTCAACCCTGTAGCTACAGTGTTCTGTCCCCTGGGGACAAAGTATGTGCAGTACTTTGTCCAATGTTTCTACGTACTTTGTAAGCCTAGCTACAAGGTGGAACAAGGCGCCCCTCCTCTCTTCCTGCAACCATCCAACAACGCAGCTAGCAAGGAGACAGTTGCTTGATAACCAGCTATTGTCTCGACTCCAAGCACCTGCATGAGACAAGCAGCAGCAAGAGGTATGCAGAGAGATGGAAAGCTGACATGCACCTCATCCCTCTTGCTGCCACTTGTAAGCCTAGCTACAAGGTTAAACAGGGTGCCCCTCCCCTCCTGTGACATCCGACAACACAGCTAGCAAAGAGATGACTGTGGACAGAGTATGCAGTGCTTTGTTCCATCATGTTCCTACGTACTTTGTAAGCCTAGCTACAAGGTCAAACAAGGTGCCCCATCCTCCCCTCTTCCTGCAGCCATCCAGCAATGCAGCTAGCAAGGAGATATTTGCTTGATAACCAGCTTTTGTCTCAGCTCCAAGCACCTGCATGAGACAAACAGCAGCAAGAAGAATGCAGAGGGATGGAAGGCTGACCTGCCCCCCCCCAATCCCCCTGGCCGCAGCTTGCATCATGCAGGGGCTTGGGGCAGCGGCAAGAGCTGGTTATCAAGTAGTTGTCTCTTTGCTAGCTGCGTTGTTGGATGGCCATTGGAGGATGAGGGGGGCGCGCTGACATGCCCCCCCAATCCATCGTGCCACCACTTTGTAAGCTTATCTACAAGGTCGAGCGGGGTGCCCACCCTCCTCCTGTGACATCCGACAACACAGATAGCAAGGAGATGGCTGATTGATAACTTGCCTGAAAAAAAGTGATGGCAAGAGGAATGCAGAGAGACAGAAGGCTGACATGAGTGGTTAAACTAAACAGCTCTTGCCTCACCCCACCTCTATCTAATGAGAACTATGAGCTTAATCAGTAAGTTACACTGGTGAACATCACAATGATAATCGTGACTGAGTGGTAAATGTGAATGAATAACTCGAATGTTACCTAGATTTGGTGACTTCATTTATACAATATAAAGTGACTCGTGATGATATGTGTGACTACAGCACAACAAAGTGCTTGGTGCTCCGTCAGTGGTGGCCGGTGCTCAAAATTTTTGGGGGTGCGAAAACAAACTGAAAAAAAAACATCAATCGCAGCCACTGTGCCCATCAATTGCCACCACTGTGCCCATCAATTGCCGCCACTGTACCATCAATTGCAGCCAATGTGCCCATCAATTGCCGCCCCTGTACCATCAAACGCAGCCACTGTGCCCATCAATTGCCGTCACTGTACCATCAATTGCAGCCACTGTGCCAATCAATTGCCGCTACTGTACCATTAAACGCAGCCACTGTGCCCATCAATTGCCATCACTGTACCATCAATCGCAGCTACTGTGCCCATCAATTGCTGTCACTGTACCATCAATTGCAGCCACTGTGCCAATCAATTGCAGCTACTGTACCATTAAACGCAGCCACTGTGCCCATCAATTGCCATCACTGTACCATCAATCGCAGCTACTGTGCCCATCAATTGCTGTCACTGTACCATCAATCGCAGCCACTGTGCCCATCAATTGCCACCACTGTACCATCAATCGCAGCCACTGTGCTCATCAATTGCCGCCACTGTGCCCATCAAACGCAGCCACTGTACCATCAAACGCAGCCAGTGTGCAAGTCTGCACTCTGCTCACATAGTTTGTAATAAAAACATCTTTGCCATTCTGAAGCTTCCCTCCAACCACTTTGCATTATATTTTATATATACTGTGATTCTGTACTTGCCAAATATGCTGCAGAAATCTCCCTCCACTGAGTCTGGCTGCAGCCATTTTTACTGTGGGCAGATGAAGCTGCTGCCTGTTCACTTCCTGGATTTACACAGACACACAGAGGCACACCTCCAGCTCTGCAGCTCTCAATAGCCCTCTTATGACTCATCCCCCCTTCCCTTCCTGGCACACTCTCAGGAGAGTGAGAGAGAGCTGTGCATGATGTCATAAGCCTAGGATAATGACCAGACAAGAAACAGGAAGTGGGCTGTATAAGGGATTTACTGGCAGAAAAAAATATGTTTTACTATCCAAAGATAAAACAACAACAAGGGCAGACGATTTAATAGATGGAAAGATGAAAAAACGATTGAAGTTCTGCTTTAAGTCAGATCGGATTTACTTTGCTATAGCTTCAGCGGTGTGCATGATTGATGTGCATATGTATGATGTGCTGTAATAGGCTTCAAATAAGGGAGGGCCTCGGGAGCACAGAGCATTGCGCTCCGAACCCACCCAGTTGTGTGACGGTAGCGAATGAATTTTCATTCATATTTTCACACTAAAGCTCCTTCCTGCCAATCAGGAGGCAGGTCGCGAAACCTGTTTCCCGATTGGCCAAAGCGCCAGGCTATCCTGTTGGATGCCTAGTGCTTTGGCGGAAGAGGAAGCTTGAGGAGCGGACACCGGAGCCGCCGCTGCCCGTACTGCAGGAGAGGAGGAGAGGACACCACAGCCTCCAGGAGAGGAGGAGAGGACACCACAGCCTTGCCACATGAAAGGGTAGAAGGGGAGGGAGGATGCTGTCTCAGTGCCGCGCTGCTGAGGGGGTGTTGTTTGTTTGCTGCCCCCCCTAGAAGAAGAACCCACCAGCCGCCACTGTTACCTTGTGCTAAATGTAAGTGTTAACTGTTTTCTTCTTTACATCTCCAGATCACCCCCCTCAGGCCTTCATCCAGGCGCCTCCCAACATGATTATACTGCTTCATCAGAGGCCGTCCATCAAAAAGCTCCGAGAAGCTGATGACGCAGGTAGAGCCTCCGGGCCACAATTCCCAGGGTACATTGCATAGACAGCGCAGCATAGTGTTCCCTCGCCTGGATGTTGGTGACTCATCTATCCATGCTTTACCCTTTCAGCTCATTTAGACATACAGTTAGAGGAAGATATTAGGGTCAGGATACATCTGACCTCCGGCCTTCTCTCCAGTCTTGCACAGTTTATACCGGCTCCTCTCCTGTACTGAAATGGCTTCCTCAGACTTTACTGCACACTGTGAGCTTCTCATAATGTGCTTCAGAAGCTGCAGAAAGTCATATACCCTACATTCCAGTTTTCCAATGCAGGTCAACCTGTGAGGACCTCCATTATTATATTATGAAGATATTAGATATTGATATTAAAGTCCTCCTCATTTCCTAGCTGGAGGGTGTTCGGCATCAACACAGTGCCGAGCCCCCGAAACGCGTTGACTGTTGCCAAACAACATCTTCCAAAAGGACTGTACAAGCTGGTGTGGCTCTTCCATCATTTCAAAACTTTTGTATTGCAGATAGAAGCACAGAGAACCAGTGATGCCATCATCGGGCCCAAAATAAGGTATACTGAGAGTCAGCAGCATCCATGGCTGCAAAGGGGCCTTGGGCGTGCCAGGTACCAGCTGACATGACCGGTTCCTGTTAATAATAAGATCCCTCCAGCCAGTATCTGGTTGATTCCATGTGACGTTACGGAAGGAAGCCTTTGTAGCAGGCCCGGGATTTAACCCTTTGCTTCTCCTGTCTCCTCCACAGCACACAGGGGACTTTTCGAAACGAAGGAGACAGGATGATTATGTGTCTTTCCTTACTGAATGACAAGGATGACAGAACACGCCGGGTCCGACACATCTCCACGGGCGTCAAAGAGGATTAAAGCAGATGTGGCATCTCTCTGCAGGCGAGGAATAAATTATAGGCGGGGAGCAGGCGTCAGATAACTGACAGAGAAGCAAACAAGCCGCTCGCCCACCGCACGGAGACATCAAAGGGAAAAAAAAATCCAGCTTAGCAAAGACGCATTTCAATGAGCTGTGTGTCCTGGAAAAGGGTTCCCGTGGCTGCTGGCGCTGTCCGTTTTGTTATCAGGAGCTCATCATTGTGCAGGCATGGTGGAGAATATAGGCCAGGTCTGTGATGCAACCCTATAGTTAAAAAGGATATTAAACCATACTATCATATGTTACTGGAGGAGATGCCCCTCCATAAGCCCCCTTATGGGGTACGTATCCTACATTTCTCATCAGTTTTCCAATGAAGGTCAACCTGTGAGGACCTCCATCAGCTCCTAAATAAGCCCCCTTATAGGGTACAAAACCTACATTCCTTATCAATTTTCCAATGAGGGTCAACCTGTAAGGACCTCCATCTCCATAAGCTCCTCCATAAGCCCCCTTTGGGGTATGTATCCTACATTCCTCATCAGTTTTCCAATGAAGGTCAATCTGTGGGGACCTCCATCTTCATAAGCTCCTAAATAAGCCCCCTTATAGGGTACAAAACCTACATTCCTTATCAATTTTCCAATGGAGGTCAACCTGTAAGGACCTCCTTCTCCATAAGCTGCTTCATAAGCCCCCTTATGGGGTACATATCCTACATTCCTAATAAGTTTTCCAATGAAGATTAATCTGTGAGGACCTCCATCTTCATAAGCTGCTCCATAAACCCCCTTATGGGGTACATATCCTACAGTCCTCATCAGTTTCCCTATGAGGGTCAGCCTGCGAGGATAGATGGGTGATTCAATGGCAGCACCCTATGTTTATATCTTTGTAAGCTCCCTGTCTGCAATTTTAGAGAAAACATTTAGCCTCTACATAGATACAACCTACTCTATTAGTAAAGCAATAAGACCTGCTACCTCATTGCAAAACAAGGTACCTTATCATCCCCAGGCCAACACAGTATTCAAACCTTTTTTACCAGGGTGCTGTGGAACCCTAGAGTTCCTCCAGAAGTTGCTAGGGGCTTCATCAGCAGTGACAGATTGTTTTGTTGCCTAACAGTGTCCACTCTGTGGAGACAGTGACATGGTACCAGTTGTAAGGTGGTGTTGGTACCATTTCCAGACCAACACCGTATTGAAGCCTTTTTCAAACAGGGTTCCAAGGAAGCAAATTCCTCTAGAAGTTGCTATAGATTCCTTGAGAGGTGAGTAATGGTGGATTGATCTCCTCCCTGAAAGTGTCCATTCCTCGGAGACGGTGGCATGGGACCAGTTGTAAAGGGGTGTTGGTACCATTTCCAGTTTGGCCCCATAGAAAGAGTGCATTACATTAAGGAGTTTGGATAGAGAACCTATAAGGAAAGGAGCTAGGCTCCTTAGCTGGCCTCTATGGGACTTGGTGGGACCCTTTCTGCCCAGATGTAGTGCTACCAGTGATTGGTATTCCCTAGCTGGAGAGGTTGTGGTGCACTGGATAGGAGTAAGCTGGGGGCAGGACATAGATGGCCCTACCTGGGAAAGTGCATAATGGTGAAAAGATGTATGTCCTGAAGTAAATACTGTGAAGCTTTATGCCCTGAAGTTGCTTATCTTGAAGATGTGCAAGCAAAGCTTTGAAAATGTATCGGACTCACCTCTTCTTACTACTAATGGCCTATCCTAGGAACTGGTACCTGGTTTCGCTGGGAAGAATGTGGGTTGAAGTGTCAGGCATGTTACCGTACATGTGCTGGGGATGTACCTTCTATCTCCTGGGATTGGGGACTCGCACTAACGTGAAATCGAGGCTTGTCAGTGGCACCTGGAAATAAAATGCTATGCCCATGTTTTGATGGCCCTACCTACAAATACATAATTAAAGACTTTTTTTCAACTAGGGTTCCTTTAAAGGTTGCTAGAAATTCCTTGAGCAGTGAGCAGTGGAGGATTAGCCTGATACTGTCCCCAGAATGGCATGGGACCAGTGGAGCTTTTCCTCTCTTAGTATAGCACTCCTCCTCTTAGGAGGGGGAAACAGGCTAACATTACCAACTCAGGGTCTGGTCCTTGGTGTATGACCGGGTGAAAGTTGGGTCCCAGTCTTTTTAGTCTTTTTACCTTTTATTGCTGGACTCAAATCTAGGAGAGTAAGTTCACGGGTGCAGGATAACCAAAAATAGCAGAAAAATAGGGCAGAAATTCCCGAAAGTAGTAATTGTTGGCCCTGGGAGAGCAGACAGACAGATATATGACTCTGTAAGATCAGTCACAGTCTTTCTTGAGTTATAGTGGATCTCTCGCTAATAAATCTGTCTCTAGACCCTCTCATAGAAGTCAAAGATACCTTGATTTGTAGGCAATTACTCCTTCTTGCAATGCCGCTTCAGCCAATTTCCTTTGCAACACTCTTCAGCAAGAAGATTCTTTGCAGGCCCAGCTACCTCCATATGTACACTCCAGCAGGCAGCCAAAATGCATATTTGGAGGTAGCTGGAATTGCAAGGCCTTACTTCAGCCTGTAGCAAGGGCCAGATTCCTTGAGCCTCTGTCAGAAATCAGCAGCTAGGAGACCAGATATACACTCACTGGACGCTTTATTAGGCACATCTTGCTTGCTTGCCGGGTTGGACCCCCTTTTAACTTCAGAACTGCCTTAATTATTTGTGGCATGATTCAACAAGGTGTTGGAAACATTCCTCCGAGATTTTGGTCCATAGTGACATGATAACATCACGCAGTTTTGCAGATTTGTTGGCTGCACATTCATGATGCAAATTTCCCATTCCATCACATCCTAAAGATGCTCTATTAGATTGAGATCTGGTGACTGTGGAGGTCATTGGAGTACAGGGACCTCATTGTCCAGTGGTGAGATGATTGGAGCTTTGTGACATGGTGCATTATCCTGCTGGAAGGAGCCATCAGAAGATGAGGACACTGTAGTCATAAAGGGATGGACATGGTCAGCAACAATATTCAGGTAGGCCGTGGTGTTTTAACAATGCTCAATTGGTACTAAGGGGCCCAAAGTGTGCCAAGAAAATATACCCCATATTTGAGTTACTGTTGCCTTTCTATCATCAGCAACCAGTCTGCCCATTCTCCTCTGACCTCAGCAAGGCATTTTCCTCCACACAACTGCCACTCACTGGATATTTTCTCTTTTTCCCCCCATTCTCTTTAAACCCCGAGAGATGGTTGTGTGTGAAAATCCCAGTAGATCAACAGTTTTCGAAATACTCAGACCAGCCCGTCTGGCACCAACAACCATGCCACGTTCAAAGTCACTTAACTCCCCTTTCTTCCACATTCTGGTGCTCGGTTTAAACTTCAGCAAGTCGTCTTCACCACGTCTAGATGCCCAAATGCATTGAGTTGCTGCCATGTGATTGGCTGATTAGCAATTTGTGTTACCGAGCAATTGAACAAATGTACCTAATAAAGTGGCCGTATGTAACTACGCCAAGAAACAGGAGCCAGACCGTGTGAGATTTATTTACAGTGAATAATAACTAAACACCAACAACAATAAACATGAGAACGCATGAAAATCAAAACTGAACAACCAAAATGCAGAAACCTAACAATTAAGTAAGATACAAATATATTCACGTGAAATATACAAAGCAGAGAGAAAACTGGGGGGGAGCAGATGGGAAGAAGGGAAACAAGACTGAGAAAGGAGCAAGGCAGCTGGGTACTGGAGCAAACAGGGGAACTAGGCAGGAGCAGCCAGAACACTGACACAAGGAGCCAAAGCAGAAGTAGAACTTTTGTAAACCCTCGTGTTTTCTCACCTTAATGCATCCTATGCATTAAGGTGAAAAAACTTCTGGCAGTCATCACCCCCCCAGCCCACCCCCCCACCCTTTTACTTACCTGAGCCCCGTATTTCCCTCGGCGGAGACGCGCTGTCCCTCTCTGCACGGGGTCCCAGCTTTTCATTGGATAGATCGATAGCAGCGCAGCCATTGGCTCCCGCTGCTGTCAATCTTATCCAATGACGTGGGGGGCGGGGCCGGGTCCGGCATTCGTGTCTATGGATGCCGAATGCAGGACTCGGGAGCACGCCCGCAAGGTAACCCCTCCCCGGGAGAGCGCATCTCCTAGGGGGGTTATCTGATGTGTTTTATAAAAAAGTAGAAAATATAGGTTTTTTTTCCCCAAAATTTTCAGTCTTTTTTGGTTTATATTGTATTAAAAAAAAAAAAAAAACACAGTGATGATCAAATAGCACCAAAAGAAAGCTCTGTTTGTTTAAAAAAAAATAATATAAACTGCATTTCAGTACAGTGTTGCATTACTGCAAAGTTGCCAGTTAAAGTAGCGCAGTGCTGTATAGCAAAAAAAATGGCCTGGTCATGAAGAGGGTAAAACCTTCCAGAGGTCCAGTGGTTAACCTCCTGGGTTACAGCCTAGAGAGGACATGTGCCTAAAAAGATCTCTAATTGGGTCTTTCCTTAGCCCAGGGCATGTGTCAAAGGCTCAAGGGCACTTACCCCAGACTGAGACAAGGACTTGCAATCCCAGCTACTTTCAAATATCATTTTTTGCTGCCTGTACTTCCAGAGTTATGGTTTTTAAAGTAAATATTTACTTCCCAAACCATCACTCTGAATAAGGACCTCAAGGATTGACTGGGTCAGATGCATAATCATAATTAATTATCCTTCCTTCTGGAACCTAATTCACAGTAACAGACAGAAGCAATCAATGCACTGAGCTTAGAAAAGACCTGCAGGGCCCAGAAAACTGTAAACATAACTAAAGCCTCGTACACACGATCTGATTTTCCGACGGGAATTGTGCGATAACAGGCTGTTGGCAGAAAATCCGTGTGTACGATCCATAGGACAATTGTTGGATTTTCCGCAGGCAAATGTTGGATGGTAGGCCTTAAAATTTTCCGCGGACAAATGTCTGTTGTCAGATTTTCCGATCGTGTGTACACAAGTCCGTCAGACAAAAGTCCAAAGTACAATGGAGTTATTGCAAACGTATTTTCAAAGGCTTTTATTTTCTAGTGATATCAAGAATAATATTATTATGCTTTTTGTTTTGTTTTATGGGCAAGTTACCACAACACCATTATCCCATAGTTTTTAAGATCAAACATAAAACTATGTTGGTGTCCCTTGTTAATTTTACATTGTATTTTTTAAATGTAACTGCCTACTCCCAAACTGTCATTTGAAGTAAAACACATAGTTTAATAAGACCCGTGGCCACTCATTACAATTAGAAGAAAAGAGGTTTAACCTTAAACTACGTAGAGGGTTCTTTACTGTAAGAGCGGCAAGGATGTGGAATTCCCTTCCACAGGTGGTGGTCTCAGCGGGGAGCATTGATAGCTTCAAGAAACTATTAGATAATCACCTGAATGACCGCAACATACAGGGATATGTAATGTAATACTGACACATAATCACACACATAGGTTGGACTTGATGGACTTGTGTCTTTTTTTAACCTCACCTACTATGTAACTATGTAACATAGCCAAGTATTATTCTCCACAATTTTTTTTATCGTGCATTAAAAGACAAAAACAAATAAAATTAGACATGCTATCTACCAATAGAACTTAACCAAAAAGTGCATTCTATGCATCCAAAAATATAGAAAATATACCAAATCAAATCATTATTATTCAACCAAAAAATAAAATAAAAGCCTCATGCATGTGTCCTGCTTCTTAATATAGGGGGTCAACAATGTCAAAAGTTGGTGAAAGCAGGGGTCCATCATCCGGAGATAATTCCAAAAATCGTCCGGATTATTCTCCTGGAGCTCCCGCAGCAAAGGCATATGACAGAATTGGTCACGATTAATAAAGCAACCAATTTTTGGTCCAAGAAATCCTCCTCCTCCTGTTCCTGGACTGGACTTGGGTCAAAGCAATAACTCCAAGGCCAATAATAAATAACACGTTATCTCCTCTGATTCCACAACATGGCTGGTGGACAAATGGCCGTTCAGAAACGAACTGAAAAGCATGAAATGGAAAGTGTGAAAAACGCGAATCAACACTCACCAAACTTCTACTAACACAAAATTAGCAGAAGGAGCCCAAAGGGTGGCGGTTGACAATTTAACTTCCTCTTTATCGGCTTGCAGTACGTCACTACGTTCGTGTTTGTTGGCGGACAATTGTGTACCGTTTGTACACAAGACAAAATTCAGGCACACGCCCTTCGGACAAAAATCCGACGCTTTGTCTGTGGAAAATCCGATCGCGTGTACTCGGCTTAAGGCTGGTTACAACCCAGCAACACGCACACACTGCTTATAATTAGGGACAATTTCCACTAATAATCTCCGGTGGTCTTGTGGAGAAAAATACATTCATAAAATCAATAACTATCATATACCTGTTCCTTGTTGTCTTTCTTCACCACAGTGCACACTGGATACATTGTCACTATGGCAACACGGCAGCCATGCAGCTGTATAGGGTTGTCTTGTAGAAAATATTATTCATTAGTAAAGTGAATGCATCAAAAATTCATATGTGTTCAAAATATTTAAAATCCATTTTGCAATCGCAGCAAAAATCCAAGAAAGTGATAACAATAATCTTCGATTTTTCCTGGGATTGCAAAATGGACTGCAAACATTTTGAACACATACGAATTGTTGATGCATGCACTCTACTAACGAATAATATTTTCTTGCACTAAGCACTTTTTGTGTCAGCACACCATTTTTTTCTTTTGCACTTTTTTTTTAACAGCATTTGCACTTTAATTGTTTTCATAGAAATAAAATAATTTTTGTATGATAGATGAATTATTTTATGCAATGAATTAAATGTATTTCACACGTGTACAGTAAGGGATTGGGTTAATAGCAGTGGGTTCACTATCACCAGATTGTGGGATTATAGATTTGCGCTCCTTGCTTCTTTTTTCTTGCCAAAACTTGAGGCTTGCATAACTCTGGCTGTAGACTTGCAGGTCTCTTGATGAGACTTGCAAGGCTTTTGCTGTAGACTTACCACTGCAAATTACCAGAGAAAGATGCCCCCCTTTTTTTTGGGACTTTAACAGACCACCAACTCTGGAGTTAAAAAATATGTTTTTAATGGTATGCAGTAAAAAAGACGTACAATCGTCTACAACATATGTAAAAAAATGTACATTCCATACAAAAACAGAACCGAAGATATACAGATGAATATTAATTGTGTTATAAATACTCTCCAAGGGGTGATGTACCCTGATACCTCACACATTTCCAGTATTCTGATACCTTCATCAGGGGTTTGGGAGTTGGAGATGTTTTACAAATGTATAGGTTCAGGTGGAATGACTCTGTGTTCAAGTAGCACTCAAGGCACCGGGGTCAAATAGAATATCTCATGGACGTCAGACCCAATCTGTATTGGGCAGATCCACTTAGGGCAGACAATCGTTGGAGCCTGTAATGAAGGCTGTACAACGGGCGGATGAATATCCAACCATTCCCCTGTGGATGTGTCCTCAGGATGTCCGATGTGTGGGTGCCCTCCGTGTATCAGTGCTCAAAGAGGCTCGGATGTCACCTTGTATTTATATAATGGCGCCAAACGCTGGTGGATGATGAAGCCCTGATACGTCTTTTTTACTGCATACCATTAAAAACATATTTTTAAACTCCAGAGTTGGTGGTCTGTTAAAATCTCCCAAAAAAGGGGGCATCTTTCTCTGGTTCATTACACTAGGGGTGGGACCACCATACTCTTCATTTGGTATGATGGAAGCCTCTTTTTTCCTTACCACTGCAAATTTGCTCTTGCTAGAGACTTGCCACACAAATTTGCTACAAATTGGAAAAGTGTCAACTAGAACTTGTGCTTCAAGTGCTCTGCAAGTGTACAGCTTGCCAGGGAAGATGTGCGCCATGTTCGCAAGATTTACAATTCAATACTACCACAAATGTGTGGCAAGTTATCCTTGCTATCTGGGGTGCTTCTGGAAGAATGGTCAAACATTACCATAGATAAAAAATCCTAAACCTCGTGGACAGCGTTCCCAGAAGAGTTGAAGCTGTTATAGCTGCAAATGCTGGGCCAACTCAATATTGAACCCTACTGACTAAGACTGGGATGGCATTAAAATAATGTGCGTGTAAAGGCAAGCGTCCCAATACTTTTGGCAATATAGTGTATCTCACTACCTTGTCTCTCTGGCTTCCCTGAACCTGTGACCCAGAAGTAAAAGCTTATCATTTCCAGGTTTTTGGTTTGTAGGGACACCAGAGTAATGAATGAGTAAGATCTCACTGCATCACCAGCAAAAGAGGAGCAGTGCTTTATGTGGCTGTCAGCCCCTATACAGCTGGTCTCTGGGTATAGAACAGTGCATGTTCCAGCCCTAAAACAGCCCTGAGTAGAGGTTACCCTTTAGAGGAACTGGCTATTTTCTTGCTTGCTGCCTGTCTTGAGCCCTGCCTGTACTTGACTATTCTGCTGCCTGCTGCCTGCTGCCTGCTGCCCTATTATACAGAGTCCACAAAGTAGGCATTGTGTTCCTGCTGTCCCTCTTTGTAGGCTGACCCTGAGGGTTGCAACCATGTGACAGTTTGCAGTGAAGTAAACCAGGACAACTTGGGGCCAACTCTGCATTCAAGAGCTAGTGAAGGCCAACTGTTCTTGGGCCTCTGGCAGACCCAAGTGGAGATCCTTCTAGATAAATGTCCTCTCCAGCCCAGGAGACTAAGAACACTCTGAAAAGATGACCCAAATATTTACCTCCCAAACCATAACTCAGAATAAGGACCTCAAGGTTTGGCCAGGTCAGATACTTATTCATAATTCAGTGGTTTACCTTCCCACTCCAGTTACTGGAATCTCCTTCACAGTAACAGGCAAGGGTTACCTTTAGAGGACCTGACTGCTTTCTTGCTAGCTGCCTGCTTTGACCCCTACTTGGACTTGACTATTCTCCCGCCTGCAACTCTAGTGTACAGTCTCCCCCACTGTAGTCGTTATGCTCCTGCTATCCCTTTTGTGGGGTGATCCTGAGGGTTGCAACCAGGTGACAGTTTGCAGTCAAGTCTTCTCAAAAACTTGTCACTCAGGCTCCTCTGAACGCTGACCCGGAAATGAAATCACATCTCCTCTGGGTTGAAGCAGCACTGTATGTGGCTGTCAGTAAAGAGCCTAAAACAGAAGCTCTCAGGGCAACGGACTATTAGGAGTTGCCAGCAAGATGTACCAGCACTAAAAAAGTAGTGATTACATTTAGAGGACCTGACTCTCTTGCTTGCCTCCAGTTTTGACCCCTGCTTGGAATGAACTATT
Source organism: Lithobates septentrionalis (assembly GCA_037952835.1). Lineage (NCBI taxonomy): Eukaryota > Metazoa > Chordata > Amphibia > Anura > Ranidae > Lithobates > Lithobates septentrionalis. The sequence continues at coordinate 202,320 of JBBDGP010002821.1, forward strand.
CTCTTGTCTGCTGCTTAGTATAAAGTCTCCATACTTGTCCCTGCTATCTTCCTGGTGGGGTGATCATGAGGGTTGAGACCTGGTGACAATATGTCAGAATAATCTGGCACAAAATAGCCCTGATTGAGACAAACCTTAAACATAGATAAGGGTGCCTATAATGATCACTTTTGTTCATACAATTAAACCTTCACCTCCAGCTGGATTCAGGCTTCAATTTGATGGTCACACATGTGAATTCCATCTAAAGCTGCTACAGTCCATACAAAACTACACAGATTGACATGCTGATGTCTAAGGGTGGCTACATTGTTTCTCCATAGATACAGTGCATCAGTGAGCATAGCCACCTTAAGATAGGAAGTGTGTTACTGGTCAGTTCACCAGGTAATAAACCTAGAAAAAAGAAAAGTTATTCTGCCACCAAGTAGTGCTCCATAGCGGCAGTTATGAAGCAAATTCCTGCACTAGGGTCCTACGTAAAAACGTCCAGTGAGGAGGATTGGAAACCTGCCCTGAGCTTTGGCTCTCACTCCAGGAAGGCCTTCCTCACGGGAACTACATAAACATTTGCAGAGTAAATGGAGATATATCTGCAAACACTTAAATAGTGTGGTTCATGAGAGAAGGAGTGGACCTTTCCCTATATATCTGCAGTACCAGTTCTTTGGTTTTGAAGTAATGAGACTTAACTATAATGTCTTGTGGAGCACCATCAGATTGCAGAGAAGGGCTTTATCAAGATCCAAAAGATGTCCAGAACTTACATTAGCTCTGGTAAAAGGTTCCCCATAAAAGTTTAAACTGCTGCCTTAAGTTCCTTGATGGACTCTGGAAGACCCTGCAGATGAAAATTGTATCTCCTAGATCTATTCTCTAGGTCATCAATCTTTGCCAGAGCCTGATTCAGCTGTTGTAGACTATCAAGGCATGTAGTATTTTGGATAGTGTGAGTTATGGTGACTTCTAGCTTAGTCTTAATGGTCCCAATTGTAACTCCCAGATCCCTAATATCCACTTTAGTGGCCATGGTGATCTGCTGTGCTGTCTAAGCTAGACCTCTTTCCAGTAGCTCAGAGAATTTGGCAGAGAGTCTGGTGATCAGAATCTTCAAGTGGAAGTGGATTGAGCTCAGATTCCGGTATGGTGGGACTAATAGGATATTGTGATTGTTGAGACATAAGGAGGAGTCCAAAGTCTGCTCAATGAGCCATTCAGTAGAGGCAGGGGACTTATAAACAGGTGGCAAATTACTCCCAGGAGATAGCAGGTCCTGGTTCTGGAGCCTCTGGTCTCAGGTTCATCTGGGAAGCTGGCGCCAAGTAGTGCAGGTTAAGAGGAAGCTGTTGCCATCTTGTCTGGGGCTACTGACTGGCAGAGGTCGGGAATGTGCCCGCCGATCAGTCCCTACAGTCATTGGGGGATGTAGGGTGTTATTTGGGGTTTTGCCACCCCACTGCAGTGGGTGCCAGGTCGACTGGGCCACCATGGTGGGCTGAAAATGACCAGTGAGGTGTGCAGCTCAGAGGCTAAGCAACTATTTTGGTGAGGTGCTGGCACGCAACCCCTTACGTTAAAAATTTGCAACAGAGATGGCAGGAGCTTCAGTAGAGTGGTTCTACGGAATATATCCATCAGAGGCCATGCCACCAGCCTGGCCCAAATGCACAGGGTCACAGGTGTCCCCAGCACATGGTCCTGAAAGGGGGTGGTTCACCACCACTAGGTGGGCCGATACTCCTTCTCCCAGTCATCACCAGTCCCCTGCCAGAGCCCGTGTTCCCATTTCTTGTGCCCCAGGTATAGGCCACTGGAATGAATAGGCTTAATCTGCTTCTTGGTGGAACTTTTCTCTACTTACGCAACAAGCATCATAAAAGTCTATACAACATAGGATCCAACAATTCAAGGCAAATAGTCTATTCTTTCATGGTTCCATCAGACATGACTGGTTTGGTATATCAATATGCTCACTCCAGGGTTCTCTCTAATATAGTCCTCTAGATTTCTGGCTCCCCACTATGGAGAGCATAGGTGGCATTTACTCATAAGGGGAATCCCACAACAAGTGCTTCACATTTATAAGGGATAGGCTCCATAGTCCCCAAAGGAGCTAAGGTCCACACACTAGTCTCATGGTTCCATCAGATGGCTGGTTCAGTATGTCAACATGCCCACTCCAGGGTTCTCTCTAATATACTCCTCCCGATTTCTAGCTACCAACTATGAGGAGCATAGGTGGAATTTAACCCTAAGGGGAAGGCAACAGGTGCTTCACATTTCTCGCAAGAACAAGCCCAAGTGACCCCAAAGGGGCTAAGGTCCACAAAGCAGTCTCATGGTTCCATCAGACATGGCTGGGTTGGTATATCAATATGCCCACTCTCTAATAGGGATGAGCTTCGTGTTCGAGTCGAACCCATGTTCGACTCGAACATCGGCTGTTCGACCGTCCGTCGAATTGCGAACGATATGGGCCGTTCGCGCCAAATTCGTGTGGCGCGTCACGGCCCATAATTCACTGCGGCATCGCAGTGCATTGCTGGCTGATGATTGGCCAAGCATGCACTATGACCCGCATGCTTGGCCAATCACAGCGCCGTCAGTAGAGAGAGCTGTAATTGGCCAAAGCCAGGGTGGCTTTGGCCAATTATGGCTCAGGGGATTTAGTACACACCCCACACTATATAAGGCCGCCTGCACGGCGGCCCTGTGTAGTGTGTGTTCCGGTGTGCTGAGAGATAGAGAGAGAGAGAGACAGTGTCATTTGATTTGAGTTAGATAGATTAGGCAGAACAGTCAGTCAGTTAGCTGCACTTACAGTGTATTGTGTATATATATGCATCCCAGGTGTTGCATATATATATATACACTGTATTCAGTTTAGCTAGATCCGTTCCTGTTATCTTCTATCTAGACTATTTAGTGCAGTGTGTCCTGCTCACAGTGTTCAGCTAGATCCGTTCCTGCTATTTACATTCAGTGCAGTGCGTCCTGCTCACAGTGTTCAGCTAGATCCGTTCCTGCTATTTACATTCAGTGCAGTGCGTCCTGCTCACAGTGTTCAGCTAGATCCGTTCCTGCTATTTACATTCAGTGCAGTGCGTCCTGCTCACAGTGTTCAGCTAGATCCGTTCCTGCTATTTACATTCAGTGCAGTGCGTCCTGCTCACAGTGTTCAGCTAGATCCGTTCCTGCTATTTACATTCAGTGCAGTGCGTCCTGCTCACAGTGTTCAGCTAGATCCGTTCCTGCTATTTACATTCAGTGCAGTGCGTCCTGCTCACAGTGTTCAGCTAGATCCGTTCCTGCTATTTACATTCAGTGCAGTGCGTCCTGCTCACAGTGTTCAGCTAGATCCGTTCCTGCTATTTACATTCAGTGCAGTGCGTCCTGCTCACAGTGTTCAGCTAGATCCGTTCCTGCTATTTACATTCAGTGCAGTGCGTCCTGCTCACAGTGTTCAGCTAGATCCGTTCCTGCTATTTACATTCAGTGCAGTGCGTCCTGCTCACAGTGTTCAGCTAGATCCGTTCCTGCTATTTACATTCAGTGCAGTGCGTCCTGCTCACAGTGTTCAGCTAGATCCGTTCCTGCTATTTACATTCAGTGCAGTGCGTCCTGCTCACAGTGTTCAGCTAGATCCGTTCCTGCTATTTACATTCAGTGCAGTGCGTCCTGCTCACAGTGTTCAGCTAGATCCGTTCCTGCTATTTACATTCAGTGCAGTGCGTCCTGCTCACAGTGTTCAGCTAGATCCGTTCCTGCTATTTACATTCAGTGCAGTGCGTCCTGCTCACAGTGTTCAGCTAGATCCGTTCCTGCTATTTACATTCAGTGCAGTGCGTCCTGCTCACAGTGTTCAGCTAGATCCGTTCCTGCTATTTACATTCAGTGCAGTGCGTCCTGCTCACAGTGTTCAGCTAGATCCGTTCCTGCTATTTACATTCAGTGCAGTGCGTCCTGCTCACAGTGTTCAGCTAGATCCGTTCCTGCTATTTACATTCAGTGCAGTGCGTCCTGCTCACAGTGTTCAGCTAGATCCGTTCCTGCTATTTACATTCAGTGCAGTGCGTCCTGCTCACAGTGTTCAGCTAGATCCGTTCCTGCTATTTACATTCAGTGCAGTGCGTCCTGCTCACAGTGTTCAGCTAGATCCGTTCCTGTTATCTTCCTACTGACAGGCAGGCTTGTCTGGTTACAGTATATAAAGCTACCTGAAGAAAATTACAGGTGTTCTTTTTGATCCTATTAGTACCACGGTCAGGCAGCTAGACTATTTACATTTAGTACAGTGTGTCCTGCTCACAGTGTTCAGCTAGATCCGTTCCTGTTATCTTCCTACTGACAGGCAGGCTTGTCTGGTTACAGTATATAAAGCTACCTGAAGAAAATTACAGGTGTTCTATCCCAGCTTAGTGCAGCTACAGGCCATTAGTATGTCTGGAAGGCCAAGAAGGAGAGGCAGACAGTCACAAGCCAATAAGAGAGGGCAAGCAGGCTCTGTGTCTAGTGCTGGTCGTGGAGACGGTGCATCCTCATCAGCACGTGGCCATGGGACACGCTTGGCCTTTTTTTCGGCAGCTGGCCGTGTTGAGCCGCAACATGCGGAAGACTTGGTCGAGTGGATGACCAAGCCGTCCTCATCCTCCTCATCCTCTCTCACCCATGCCCAGGGTGCTTTGTCTGGCAAAGCAGCGGCCTCTTCCCTCAGCTCAATGTCATCAGTGACTCCTTCCCTAGCTCCACCATGTCCTCATGAGGATTCCCTCGAACTGTTTGACCACAGTGTTGGGTACATGCTCCAGGAGGATGCCCAGCGTTTGGAAGGCTCTGATGATGATACTGAGCTCGATGAAGGCAGTAACATGAGCACGGACAGAGGGGGTGCCCAAGAAGGACAGCAATCTGGCAGTCATGCTCCCCCTGCTGCAGCATACTGCCAGGTTTTCTCCAGTGATGAGGAGGGAGGGGATGATGAGGTCACTGACTCAACGTGGGTGCCTGATAGGAGAGAGGAGGAGGAGGAGGAGGAGGAGGCGGCACATCACCAACGAGGCAGGATGCCCTCCAGGGGCCAGCCTAAGGGCAGCACATTGACTGCATCACACCCCAAAGCTCCACATGTGCAGGGCGCTGCAGTCTCTGCGCGTTATTCAAAAAGTTCTTTGGTGTGGGCCTTTTTTGAGACGAGTGCATCAGATCGCACCGCTGCTATTTGCAACATATGTCTCAAGCGTATCTCGCGTGGCCAAAACATCTCCCGCTTGGGTACCACATGCTTGACCAGACATATGTTGACCTGCCATGCAGTTCGTTGGCAAGCGTATCTGAAAGACCCACACCAAAGAACAAAGAGGATCTCTCCTTGCTCCTCATCAGCTGAGATTTCCAACCCCACTAGACCTTCAGTCCTCTCTGAGACCTGCAGTGAGAGGAATGAAGGTGTAGAATTAGGTGTGTCACAGCCAAGTACTTGTGGGCAATCTGCTTTTGGTACACCGACGTCAGATTGTACCAGGCAAATTTCCCTGCCCCAGCTGCTGCACCGCCGAAAGAAGTTTGCTCCCAGCCATCCACATGCCCAGCGGTTGAATGCTAGCTTGGCAAAATTGCTAGCACTTCAACTGCTGCCTTTTCAGTTGGTAGACTCTGCCCCCTTCCGTGAGTTTGTGGAATGTGCGGTTCCTCAGTGGCAGGTACCCAAACGCCACTTTTTCTCACGGAAGGCGATTCCGGCTCTCTACCGGCATGTGGAAGGCAATGTCCATGCCTCGCTGGACAGGGCGGTCAGCGGTAAGGTGCATATTACCGCTGACTCATGGTCCAGCAGGCATGGACAGGGACATTACTTAAGTTTCACGGCGCATTGGGTGACTCTGCTGGCAGCTGGGAAGGATGCAGGACAAGGTGCAGTAGTGTTGGAGGTTGTTCCGCCACCACGCCTCCAAAATGCTGATTGTGACACACCTCTCTCCTCCACCCCCTCCTCTTCTTCTTCCTCCATGGCCTCTTCCTCGGAACCAGCGGTGCTCCGTAGGCGTTCAAGGGGCTACGCAAGTACGCAGGCCAAAAGATGCCATGCGGTGCTTGAGCTGGTGTGCTTGGGGGACAGGAGCCACACTGGGGCAGAGGTTCTGTCAGCTCTGCAGGGGCAGGTTCAGAGGTGGTTGACGCCACGCCAACTTAAGGCAGGAATGGTGGTTTGCGACAATGGCACCAACCTCCTCTCTGCCCTCCGACAGGGACAACTGACCCATGTGCCCTGTTTGGCTCACGTCCTTAACTTGGTGGTGCAGCGGTTCTTGGGCAGGTACCCGGGCTTACAGGATGTCCTGAGGCAGGCCAGGAAAGTCTGTGTGCATTTCCGCCGGTCATATAATGCCAGTGCTCGGCTGACGGACCTCCAAAAGGAGTTTAACCTGCCCAAGAACCGCCTAATCTGTGACATGCCCACCAGGTGGAACTCGACGTTGGCCATGCTGCAGCGGCTGCACACGCAGCAGAGGGCCATCAATGAGTACCTGTGCGACTATGGCACCAGGACAGGGTCAGGGGACCTTGGTTTTTTTTCCCCACGCCAGTGGGCCATGATCAGGGATGCATGCACTGTCCTGTCACCATTCGAGGAGGCCACGAGGATGGTGAGCACTGACAGTGCATGCATCAGTGACACTGTCCCCCTTGTCCACCTGTTGGAGCACACGCTGCGTGGAATAATGGACAGGGCACTTGAGGCAGAACAGAGGCAGGAAGAGGAGGACTTCCTTAGCTCTCAAGGCCCCCTTTATCCAGACAGTGTTCCTGCGTGCCCGCCGATCACACAGGAAGAGGACGAGGAGGAGGAGGAGGAGGAGGAGGAAGATTGTGTCAGTATGGAGGTGGAGCCTGGCACTCAGCATCAGCAGTCTTTAAGGGATCAGTCCCAAGGAACACATGGACTTGTACGTGGCTGGGAGGAGGTGGCTGCGGACGTTGTTGTCCTTAGTGACCCAGAGGACTCCGGACCGAATGCCTCAGCAAACCTACGCTGCATGGCCTCCCTGATCCTGCAAAGCCTGCGTAAGGATCCTCGTATTCGTGGTATCAAGGAGAAGGACCAATACTGGCTGGCAACCCTCCTTGATCCACGTTACAAGGGTAAGGTTGCGGACCTTATCTTGCCATCGCAGAGGGAGCAGAGGATGAAACATCTTCGGGAGGCCTTGCAGAAAGGTCTGTGCAACGCGTTCCCAGAGACTGGGAGGTTACAAACTCCTGTTTCTGGACAACGTGTTGCTGAGGCTTCGGTCAGTCAAAGAAGGAGCGGTGGAGAAGGTGGCCGTCTGACCGATGCGTTCAGACAATTTTTTGGTCCGCAGCCCCAAGGTATGATCGGTTCCAGCAACCATCGCCAGCGTCTGTTTTACATGGTGCAGGAATACCTAGGGGCAAGATCAGACTTGGACACCTTTCCCACCGAAAATCCTCTGGGTTACTGGGTCTTGAGGATGGATCACTGGCCAGAGCTTGCACAGTATGCAATTGAGCTACTGGCCTGTCCTGCATCCAGCGTTCTTTCGGAACGTACATTCAGTGCTGCTGGAGGCGTGGTAACCGATCACAGGGTGCGTCTGTCCACTGACTCGGTCGATCGGCTGACCTTCATAAAAATGAATCAGTCTTGGATCACCACCAGCTACCAAGCACCTGATGCTGATGTAACTGAATAATTTTTTTCAGATCCCTTCAAAGACTGCCTATGTTGATGCTGAGTGATTATCCCTGAGTAATTATCCTCTTCCTCCTCAATCATCACGCTGATAGCTTGTAAGAACATTTTTGGTTCTGGGCGCCACCACCAGTGCCTAAGGCACAATTTTTCAGCCCCTGTATAACAGGGGCGTGTAATTACAATTTTTGATGTAATACTTTGCAGCACGGCTCGTTCCTGCATTCCAACTAGAGTGTCTGTGAGGGGTTGCAGTGTTGTGGCACCAGCACCAGTGCCTAAGGCCCAATTTTTCTGCCCCTGTCTAACAGGGGCGTGTAATTACAATTTTTGATGCAATACTTTGCAGCAGTGCTCGTTCCTGCGTTCCAACTAGAGTGTCTGTGAGGGGTTGCAGTGTTGTGGCACCAGCACCAGTGCCTAAGGCCCAATTTTTCTGCCCCTGTCTAACAGGGGCGTGTAATTACAATTTTTGATGCAATACTTTGCAGCAGTGCTCGTTCCTGCGTTCCAACTAGAGTGTCTGTGAGGGGTTGCAGTGTTGTGGCACCAGCACCAGTGCCTAAGGCCCAATTTTTCTGCCCCTGTCTAACAGGGGCGTGTAATTACAATTTTTGATGCAATACTTTGCAGCAGTGCTCGTTCCTGCGTTCCAACTAGAGTGTCTGTGAGGGGTTGCAGTGTTGTGGCACCAGCACCAGTGCCTAAGGCCCAATTTTTCTGCCCCTGTCTAACAGGGGCGTGTAATTACAATTTTTGATGCAATACTTTGCAGCAGTGCTCGTTCCTGCGTTCCAACTAGAGTGTCTGTGAGGGGTTGCAGTGTTGTGGCACCAGCACCAGTGCCTAAGGCCTAATTTTTCAGCTCCTGTTCAACAGGGGCATGTAATTACAATTCTTGATCTAATATTTCACAGCAGGGCCCTGTGAGGGCTTACAGTGTTTTGGCCACAGCAACACCTAAGGCCCAAATTTCTGCTGAGTATATAGGGCAGGACCCTACTTTCAAACATCTAACTTACAAACGACTCCTACTTGCAAACGGAAGGAGACAACAGGAAGTGAGATGAAATCTACCCATAGGAAGGGAAATTCTCTCATGTAAGAGTTAATATGGGAAAACAATTTCTCCTTTCCACTGATGCTTTCCAATCCTTGTTCCACAAAAAAACCCAAATTTTCAAAAAACATTTTTCATTGGGACAAAAAAGTGAGGTGAAATCTTCTGAAGAGGAGGAAAGACGCAAAACAAATGTCACAGGGGTGATAACCCTTCCCTATGTTTTCCAAAAAGCTTAGAAAAGATTTTTTGGCTGGAGCTAAACACATTAAAAATGTTCAAAATTACAAAGAGATTCTACTTAACAACAAACCTACAGTCCCTGTCTTGTTTGCACCGCCTGTATACTGCTGTTCAGAGTATATAGGGACCTTTCCTTATTTTAATTTGGGTGCGGGGTTCCCCTTAATATCCATACAAGACCCAAAGGGCCTGGTAATGGACTGGGGGGTACCCATGCCGTTTGTCTCACTGATTTTCATCCATATTGCCAGGACCCGACATGACATTAAACCCGCAAGCAGTTTTAAATGAGATTTTTTCCTTTAAAAATGACATTTGGTGCAGGGACTGTTCTAAACATGGGAAACACGCGTCACTTTACAGGCATACTATAGACACCCCCCAGGTACGATATTTAAAGGAATATTTCACTTTTTTTTTTTTTACTTTAAGCATCATTAAAATCACTGCTCCCGAAAAAACGGCCGTTTTTAAAAGTTTTTTTTGCATTGATACATGTCCCCTGGGGTAGGACCCGGGTCCCCAAACCCTTTTTAGGACAATACCATGCAAATTAGCCTTTAAAATGAGCACTTTTGATTTCGAACGTTCGAGTCCCATAGACGTCAATGGGGTTCTAACGTTCGTGCGAACTTGCGGTCCGTTCGCGGGTTCTGGTGCGAACCGAACCGGGGGGTGTTCGGCTCATCCCTACTCTCTAATATAGTCCTCTAGCTTTCTGGCATTTACACCTAAGGAAGCCTACAACAAGTTCTTTACATTTCTAGCGAGAACAGGGCCCAATGACTCCAAAGGGGCTAAGGTTCCCAAATAAGTCTCATGGTTCCATCAGATGGCTGGGTTGGTATATCAATATGCCCACTCCAGGTTTCTCTCCAATATAATCCTCCAACTTTCTGGCTACCCACTATGGGGAACATTGGTGACATTTAAGGGGAAGACTATAACAGGTGCTTACAGCCTACAACAAGTTCTTTACATTTCTAGCAAGAACAGGCCCCAATGACACCAAAGGGGCTAAGGTCCACACACCAGTCTCATGGTTCCATCAATTAGGTGGTTCAGTATATCAATGTGCCCACTTCAGGTTTATCTCTAACATAGTCTCTCAGCTTTCTGGCTACCCACTATGAGGAACATAGGTGGCATTTACCTCTAGGGGAAGCCAACGACAGGTGGTTCACATTTCTAGGAAGAACAGGTCCCAATTACCCCAATGGTCCACACAGTAGTTTTGACTAACTACTGTCTTCTTCCCTGCTCCACACACTACACACTAGCCCCACTCCTTTTAACACAACTAATAAGTGCCTAACAAACTTTCATTTCCTTCTTAAGCATGTTAATTGCACAGAGGACATATTATATGAACAGACAGACTAATCATCTTTAATATCTGTGCAATACACGGGTCCTGCCAAGCAGTGAAGGACCAGATGGAGCCACGCAGGGCCAGTGCCCGGGAATCTAAGCCACCATAAACACCGGTTAACTGGGAGGGCGAGGACGGCATGAGGCGAATGTTAACACCCTGCGCTATTCCCTTAATCTCTACGTAAACTGGCTGCTCTCCGGAATGGCAACCAGGCTGCAAAAATATGAACAGCTGATCTGTAATTTAATTTTTACAAAGCAGATGTGCTGTACTAAAGAACCATGGGAACCAAGGGATCCAAGAATATGAATAGCTAAGATTGTAATTGTTTTAATGGTGCAGTGCTTTATATTTGTTTCTGCTCTGCCTTATTTTCATGTATTTTTTATGTCTTGTAGTTATTCGCAAAGACAGGGCTTAGGAAAGTCATTGCCTTCCCACACTTCAAAATAATTAAAAAAAAAAAATAACATTTCTCCACTACAATTAGCTGAGGTAACATTGTAATAAATGTTACTTGAGCGCTGAAGTGAATAAATAAAATTAAGTGATATAATATTAAAAGATAACCAGATAATAAGTAAAATTGTGTTGAATTCAACTTCTTATGCCGCGTACACACGGTCGTACTTTTCGTCTACAAAAGTCGGACAGCCTGTCCGACAGACTTCCGGCAGACTTTCGGTGGACTTGCGGCGGACTTGCGGCCTACTTTCTAACGAACGGACTTGCCTACACACGACCACACAAAAGTCTAACGGATTCGTACGTGATGACGTACACCGGACTAAAATAAGGAAGTTCATAGCCAGTAGCCAATAGGTGCCCTAGCGTGGCTTTTTGTCCGTCGGACTAGCACACAGACGAGCGGATTTCGGGGTCCGTCGTAGTTACGAAGTAAAGTTTTAAAACATGTTTCAAATCTAAAGTACGTCGGATTTGAGGCTAAAAAAGTCAGTTGAAAGTCCGGAGAAGCCCACACACGATCGGATTACCAGCCAGCTTTAGTCCATCAGCGTCCGTTGGACTTTTGTAGACGAAAAGTAGGACCGTGTGTACGCGGCATTATGCCGCGTACACACGGTCGTACTTTTCGTCTACAAAAGTCGGACAGCCTGTCCGACAGACTTCCGGCAGACTTTCGGTGGACTTGCGGCGGACTTGCGGCCTACTTTCTAACGAACGGACTTGCCTACACACGACCACACAAAAGTCTAACGGATTCGTACGTGATGACGTACACCGGACTAAAATAAGGAAGTTCATAGCCAGTAGCCAATAGGTGCCCTAGCGTGGCTTTTTGTCCGTCGGACTAGCACACAGACGAGCGGATTTCGGGGTCCGTCGTAGTTACGAAGTAAAGTTTTAAAACATGTTTCAAATCTAAAGTACGTCGGATTTGAGGCTAAAAAAGTCAGTTGAAAGTCCGGAGAAGCCCACACACGATCGGATTACCAGCCAGCTTTAGTCCATCAGCGTCCGTTGGACTTTTGTAGACGAAAAGTAGGACCGTGTGTACGCGGCATTAGTCTTACTGAAGAGATAAACTGCGTGTGGATGGTGCCAAGTGTGACTGTGCGAGCACCTGTCAATTTACCAAATTGGTATAAAAATGGTATAAAAAGGACACAGGATTCTCAAAGGTGCCGCTTGGCATATGTTTTTTTGTGAATGGAGAAAGCTGTGCTCTAAGTTTTCTCCGGGTTTGGTAGTTTCCGGATCAGGGCTTGGAACTTGAAGGTTCCAAAGTGTCTTGGGTGGGATGGAACCTTCAATAATGTGTCCAGGCTTTGCTTGACTCCTGCAGCCTGTGTAAGAGCACAGGTTTGCAGGATCATTATGAGCCAAGCTTGAGGATAGCTCAGTGCAGTTGGAGCTGCAATTTCTGCCATTCAGACTCACAACTGGTGTGTGAGGATAGAGGTGTGCTCCAGCAAAGAGAGGTAACCTACTGGGGAAACAAGACTCCATGTTTGAGAGATTTCCTTACCGACGAGACTGGGAGAGTTGGGACATCTGCTGTAAGCGGGTCAGTTGAGGACTGAGCGAGCTGAGGCAACCAGAGAGTCCGGGAAGGGGATCTGTGCGTCTTAAGAGTGAGAGATACCCGGGTTTCTGGGAAAACCCTATCCTGTGAGACCAGGAGTGGGGCCTGAGCAGTAAGGTGCTGTGGGCATAGGCTGAGTGAGTGAGGTTGCCTACATATAATGACATTTGGAACATAACTGCTCCCATGGCTTGTTTTGAGTCTTAGCCCCTACCTGTAGTGACCAGGGCCGAAACCAGGGGAGTGCAGTGGGACATGTGCCGCATTGAGAGGGGCGCCGTTGCCAGAAATCCCCAAAAGGAGTGCTGTTTCTCCCCCGGCCATGCCTGCCAGGGCTGCCATAAGGGGGGGTAAAGCCCATACACATGTAGGGGCCCGGGTCCGACAAGGGCTGTCTTTATCACAGGGCAATGGGAACAGCTGCACTGGACCCAGTCATTGTTGTGGAGCCCAAAGCAGCTACCCCTTGACCCCCCCCCCAATACCCGCATAGTTGCCACAAATTGAATTAAGCTGTCCTAAGATGGCAATCCTGTGCTGATTAATGGAAATAAAAGCTGCAGGTACAGCAGCAGCCCTGTCTGCTCTCTCTTCCAACTGCTGCACTTTATATCCCCACCACTCTGTCTCTACCCTGGCCCTCTCCAACATTACCCCCCAACAACAATTCTACCCCCCCCCCCACAGCAGTTTACCCAATCGCGATTGCATAGTGTGCCATGGGACTGGAGGTGGAGGACATGAGATAGGGGGTTTTTGAGACTAGAAGAGGAGGACATGGAATGGGGGAGATGGGACTGGGGTGGAGGACATGGAATGAAGGAGGACGACATGGGACTAGAGGAGGAGCAGAACATGGGATAGAGGATATATTAAGTTGTAAGAGTGTTAAAATAAAAGTGCGTTCACTGAAGGACTTGATGGTATGGCAGTGTCACCAAGAACCAATTTAGCTTCATTGGGTCTTGGAGGGCTTCTTGGAGCTCTACCAGCAGAACCGGCTGCCACCCCCCAGAGTTCGAAGGAGGCCACCGTCAGCAGTGTGACATCTTCTACTGTTCTGCTGCCTCCCCTGTCATCTGCCCCAAGGACCATTGGCCAAACACCGTCTGATGGTGGCATTTAGCCCTGGAAGACTTCCACCTCTACCGACACGAGTTGGAGAACCATGGCATGTACTGCAGTGTAAGACTCCATATGCTGCCAGTTTCTTGATGAGGGCTGGCACCACAGCTATTATGTCAAGGCTTTTGGGGGCCATGTGGAAGTTGTGCATTGTGAGGGGGGACACAGGGGTATGGAGATGCTGCACAAGGTAGTGGGGGTGCACAAGGTGGAGGGTGAGGGCAGGGGGAAGCTGCATAAGGTGGGGGGAAGGTGAGGGGGGGGTCTGAGGGTGCACAAGATGAAGAGGAGGATTAGGAAGCTGCAGAAGGTGAGGGGGGAAGGGCGAGTTGCACAAGGTGGGTAGGCGTAGAGGAGGACAAGGTGGGGGTGTACAAGGAAGGGGCATGGGCTTTCCCTCTGGCTTTGTTCCTTCCTGTCCCGCAGTGACCCCAAAGTGCTGCCTTTGTGATGGTGGCTGCTCTGGCTTCTGCAACTGGCCGGACCCCCTTGACTTGGAGAGTGGGGGTGCAGCCGGCCCGAGTGAGAGGGCACTGAAAGCTGAGTGAATCAAGAGGAGGGTGAGGCTTGCCACTGAGCTACTACTTCTGATGGGCAGGGGGGGGTGCCTGCCTGTCCAGCCAATGTCAGGTGGGTAAGACCCTTCAATAACAGCTGTATTATGACAAGCCCCCCTGTGTGCTCCGTTTGCCCCCCTGCAGTGCTCCAGACTGTTTACTATGCTTCAGTTTGTGAATGAACAGGAAGCCGCTTAGCACAGAATCCTTTCCATTCATTGGCTGTCCAGTGCAGCTGAGGCTGCAGAGAAAAGGGACTGGGGAATCTCTGTCCTCAGTCCCTTTCTCCGTCTCAGAAGTGAGACATCAGTGGTCTGTTTTTATCCCCTAATGTTTCACCAAAGCCCCCCCATTGGGAAAAGAAATAAAATTGTAAAAAATAATATAGAATATAAAATTGTAAAAAATAAAATAATAAAAATAGAAAAACTACTGACACCGTCCACTGCCCTACTGACATTGCCCTCTTCGGAGGGGGGGTGCCAAACTGAGTCTTTGCCCTGGGTGAAAGAATGTCTAGCTGCGCCACTGATAGTGACCTGTATATTAACCCCTTCACCTCCCTTATCTTAAACACCTGCATATTAACAGCTTCATCCTGCCACTGTTTGTGAACTGTACATTAACCTCTTTATCTTCTCCCTTTGTGAATGGCCTGCACATTTAATGTATCTAATGCACCATTACCAGGCTTCATGCTGTAGACCCCTCAGTACTGGTGGGTTTCATCCATTCTCAAAAAATTGAGGCAAAAGATGAGATCACTTTGGGGTGTTGATCGTACAAATAGGTGGGTCATTTTTTTGGGGGGGAGGGGGAGGGTTAGTGGCGACCTATAGACTTATAACCAGGCCTAAGTACTGTCATATGGTTGGGGGGGGGGTGGGTTCAGGGGTCAACATTAAACCTATGTGAATACCAAGGCTATTTTAATCAGAGCTTTGAGAGAAGCATTGCAAAGAACCAATCAGTTGTGCTGCATTGCAATGTGCATACTGATTGCAGGAGAGAGCAGAGAGGCCACCTCATCAGTCTGCCGCTTCTCCTTTCAATGTCTGCTCACTGGCTGGGGGAGGGACAATACATAAGTAATACTGAACGTCAGCAGAGAAAGATCAGTTCCCCTTCTCGTAAAGACAGGGTTGTGCTGTGTAAATCTCAGGACTGGTTGAACAGTAGTTTAAATCCTTTGGCAACTAAAAGAGTTCAAATAAAATGTATTTCATCTGTGACCGTGTCCCCATGGGACAGCACTCTTGACTTTGGCTATTCCAATACTGAACTCATCCCATAGAGGGTGGCACTATATCCTGGCAAAGGCAAGACAGTGGTGATCCACAGAATAGGAACAAGGGATTAGATTCAAATGCTCAGGCCCCTGGCTGCAGAGAAAGAGAGGTGTAGATGAGAACTATATAGGAGGGATGATGAAGAAGGGAGACACCTGCTGGCTGGAGGTGGACATGCATTGACTCATCTTGAAACACAGTGCCCCCAATGGAAAACAAAGGATTTGCAGAAATGCTACAGAAATGTATCCACCATCTGGGGGCCCCTAATATTCCTTTTGACAGCAACACCCAACCCCCCGCCAAACTCTTATAGTGAATATAGATGAGCGTGGGATGCACAGATTAAATCTGGACCGGTGCCTGGATGTGTGTCTGCCCGCCAACACTCCGCATTGATTATTCCATTGCTTGTCAACTATAGCTCTTAAAGCAGAGAGACGACGATCTAGCCATGATAATGGGCCATTAATAATGAATCTGAGCTGCAGCGGAACATTCTGCTGGAAAGGAGCCAGAGTCACTCCAATTTACCGAGAGCCAGGCTGAGAATTAAAAGAAGAGTTCCCTTTACTTGTGTTGTGGCTCTCTGCAGGAGGCTGAGCACAGCTGTGACACTTGGAAGGAGGACAGCTGCAGTTTTACCGCAATGATCTCCAGATTTTTTGTATTTAAAAACGTGACCCCTTCATGGCCAGCACAGCTACATAACTGCCGCTTTAGGGAAAAACTAAAATGAGAAACCCCCCCCCCCCCCATTTGTTTATTAAACACAGTGTTGGTTGACACATAATCCATCCTTCCTTCCTTCCTTCCTTCCTTCCTTCCTTCCTTCCTGCACTGGTCAAACAAAGTTACAGATTGAGGTCTGACATACACACAAGTATTACCCTCAACATTTCTCCTTAAGCGTGTTCTTTAAGATTGTAGATTGTAAGGAATAGTTTTTTTGGTTACACTTACTATCACTATTCATCTATCACAGACTTTGTTATTTTTTTTCCTTTTCTCTCTTTTTTTTTCATTTCATCCTTTCTTTCTTTGTCACATTTATGTTTTTCTTTGCTTCCCACCCTGCCTTCCCTTATTCCGTCTTTTCTATCCTTCACCTTCACTCTTTCTTCTCTTCAGCACTTTCCTTCCCATCCTTCCTCTGCTCTTTATTTTCTTTCATATATTGTTCAGCAAGGGTATATATTGCAGTGTCTGACATATATGCTTTATTCCCCTTTCTTTTTCCTATCCCTTTCCTTTTCCCTCAAGAGCAATAGGTCTACAAAGAGTTGTATATTGACAACATCCCTAATGCCACTAAAAACTACTACAAACACTCCTATCCTTTTCCTTTACCATTTTCCATGTTTATTTCCCATTTTCCTTTCCTTTCCCATTTCCTTTCCTTTCCCATTTTCATTTTTGTTTTTACTTCCCCTCTCTTTATTTCTTCTACCTTCCTCTTTCCTTTTTCTTTGACTTTCCCATTTTCTTTCCTATCTTCTTCTTCTTTTTATATATTTTCCTCCTCACTCTTTTTTTTCTTTTCCTTCCTTTTGGATTTTCATGTCCTTTTCCTTTTTTCTTTTGTTATTTTTTTTTCTTTTATTTCTTTCCTTTTCCTTCCCCTTTCTTTACTTTTTCTTCCTTTCTCTTTTTCTATTTTTCATTAATTTTCCCCTTTTCTTTCCTTTCTCATTTTCTTGTTTTTCTTTTGTATCCTCCTCTCCTCTTCATTACTTTGCCTTTCTTATTTCTTCCTTTGCACTTTACTTTCCTTTCCCCACTTCTTTTTGTTTCTTTTCTTTTCTTTCTCTCTTTTTCCTTAATTTGTCCCTACTTTGTCTTCCTTTCTCTTCCTTTTTTCCTTGACTTTCCCCTTTTCTATCCTACCTTCTTTTTATTTATTTTTTTATTTGTATTTTCCTCTCTTATTTTTTCCTTTCCTTTTTTCTTTTGTTCCCCTTTTCCCTTATTTCTTTGCTTTTCCTGCCCCTTTCTTTACTTTTTCTTCCTTTCTCTCTCTCTCTCTATTTTCATTGACTTTCCCCTTTTCTTTGATATCTCCTTTCCTTGTTTTTTCTGTTTTTTTTTTACTTTTATTTTTTTTCCTCTCTCTTCTTTTCCTTTCTTTTTTTCTTCCTTTGCATTTTACTTTCCTCTCCCCTCTTCCTTTTGTTTCCTTTTTTCCTTTTCCTTTCTTTCTCTCCTTTTCCTTCCCTTGTCCCTAATTTTTCTTCCTTTCTCTTTCCCTTTTGCTTGAATTTCTCCTTTTTTCCCCCTATCTTCTTTCCTTTTTTCTTTTGGATTTTCCTCTTCTTTTCTTTTCTTTTCTTTTCCTTTCCTTTTCCTTCCTTTTTATTTTTATTTTCCCTTTTCCTTTTCTTACCCTTTTCTTTTTTTCCTTTCCTTTTTCTTTCCTTTAATTTTTTTGTATTCTCCTCTCTCCCTTCCTCTCTCATACCTGTCAGGACCTGGATCACCTGTTGGTGGAACTGTGCTTCCCAGAGCAGGAGGTTGTAGTTCCAATGTCCACCAGTGCGTATCTACCAGCAGCCAGCAGATTCCAGTTATCAGTCTCCACCTAATGCTGGCTGCTGGGAGGGTATTTAGTCACTCTTTTTTACTATTACACTACATGTCAGTGTTTTCCTTTGCTAGCCACATACTGCTTGCCTGTTCCTGCTCCAGCCATGCACTTATATCATGCTCCTGTTTTGTAAGCTGCCTTCCTTCTACCTACTCTACCCTGTTCTTGATCACATTCTTGATTCCTCCTTTCCTGACTGTTCCTTGCACCTCCAGTTTTGCCCTGTTTTTCTGTGTTCCCCATTTTTTATCTATTGTATATAGTTAATTGCTATTAAGACTTTCTGTTGCTCAGTTAGGTTGTTTGTTAGGTATTTTGTCTTTGGGTTATGGTTCACCTCTGCTGTATTTTCTGTATCTTGGTGTTTGCATGTGTTTTGTTTCGCTATAAATGAATCTTAAAGGATATGTAAAAGTTCGGGGTTTAAAAAAAAAAAAAAAAAAAATGTCATACTTACCTCCTCTGTGCGATTGGTTTTGCACAGAGTGACCCCGATCCTCCTCTTCTGGGGTCCCTAAACGGTGCTCCTGGCTCCTCCTCTTCTCGAGTGCCCCCGTCCATGAAGAGCTCTCCCTCGGAGCACTCATGCGGGTGTGCTCACGTGTCCTGCTGCTGTGTCCATTGACTCAGACAGCAGGACTCGGCCCCGCCCCCCGGCTCCCATGTCATTGGATCTGATTGACAGCAGCGGAAGCCAATGGCCGCGCTGCTATCACTCTATCCAATCAAGACCCGAGACACCGGCTGGAGCTGCTGTGCTTGTCCCTGTTGTTGGATAGACCGGGTTTGGGTAAGTGAAAGGGGGGCTCTGGGGGGCTGCTGCATCACAGGAGGTTTTTCACCTTAATGCATAGAATGCATTAAAGTGAAAATACCTCAAGGGTTTACAACCCCTTTAAGTAAAACATAGTCTTGTCTCAGTTTCCTGAGTGTGGCTAAGCAGATCTGGCCATCCCTGCTGCTGACTCTTGACAATACCAGTTGTTCAGCGGAGATACAGATTGCAGTTTCTGACATACAGACATTTATACTCCCATATGTTTCCCTTTAAACACGTTCAGTTAGATTTCCCAGTAGAAAGAACATTTACTTCTTTTTTCCTTGTAACACTTGACACCTCATTGTTCCCGTTCAGCTCTCACAGCCATCATGGAATTATCCTCTGCTGAGACCGTTCTGTGCAGACACGCTCTCTTTGCTTTTGGACGAGCAGTGGAATTTTATTTCTGCGTCTGTGCACACATTACCTCGCTCTGGCCTTTGCTGAACCTGAATTCAGGGATGAATTCCAGCAGGGCTTTTTATGGGTCTGCTTTCTCACATCTCATCCGATGCCTTGTGGTTATAAAATGAGACGGGAGGGAGCGCTGTATCTTTATTAGATGACTTCGAAAAGCCGAGTGCGGATCTTGCTGGCGGTTGCGCGGGCAATCAATGTGATTCTTTCTGCTTGTTTTCTTTTATTGGGTGTTTGAGGGTAAAATTCATCCTATCGTGTCTCTGGAGGTGCTCGGTCTTCATGTAGCTGTGTGGTTTTTGCTCTAAGTTTGACCTAAAAGTGCTGTGTTTGCCGCCTTCAAGTTCTATACCATTGTGCATAATTAATAACTTACTGGCAGCCGGGAGGGGAGCTGGTGCGAACAGAATATATACAGAGAATGCTTGGCAGCAGGACGTTATTGCAAAATGAAAGGGTTGGAGCATCAGAAGCACTTCAGGACTCCAAAATGTAAACGTCATCACGTGCCATGCTGAGGAGGTCGGTTAGTGCTCTGATGTTTTTGCTGGAGGGTTGAGAATTATACTGATCTATCCCATCTTTACACATTATACTGTGGCCGCCCAACGGCTTTATCATACCTCCTAACTTTTTGAGATGGGAATAAGGGACACCTATCAGCAAAAGTATGCAGGCATAGGACACACCCCTTGCCACGCCCCCTTAAAGGAGAATTGTTCAAAAAAACAAGATTGGTTGAACCCACAAGTGCTTTTTTTTACCACTACTATTCCTTTTATATTGGCTTTTGGGATTTACAAATGCATCAATTTAGAAATCAGATGAAAGGTTTAGCGCTAGAAAACACTTTTTGATAGATAAAAAGTGCATTTTATATACAACTATAGAGATCAAACCAAAATGAGGGACAAATGAGGAGGAATGAGGGACAGAGGGACATTGCTCCAAATCAGGGACAGTCCCTCAAAATCAGTGACACTTGGGAGCTATTGCTTTATTATGACACCTGTAAAAAGTATAGAGCTACTCATTTCAGAAGGTCTCCTATTGTTTATTTCTGCAGTTTCATAAAAAGTTTGTAGTCAGGTTCTGCACTACAGTAATATGAAGATCGAGATGTTGCCTTATTATATCTTGTTTTTTTTTCTCCTTTCTGTGGTATCGAAAACATGCTACACCATCCTCCCTCCGGTCAAAAGGAGAGAAATAAAGCCAGGAGAACCCTTAAGCTTTTGGGAACTTTGGGAGGTGTAGTCCAAAGCAGCAGCCATGTAATAGAGCGACTGGGCTTATGAACTACATATCCCAACATAGTTTGGGGGCAGAGGATTAGAGCTTAATTAGAATTGCCTGGGAAAAGCTATTTGCTTGATGACACAGGAGTCTGGGGGACAGGTTCAGGGACAGTACTTCCAAGCCGGGGTTAGATCCAATCAACATCAGAAGTGTTATGCCCCGTACACACGGTCGGATTTTCCGATGGAAAATGTCCGATCGGAGCGTGTTGTCGGAAATTCCGACCGTGTGTGGGCTCAATCGGACATTTTCCATCGGATTTTCCGACACACAAAGTTGGAGAGCAGGAGATAAAATTTTCCGACAACAAAATCCGTTGTCGGAAATTCCGATCGTGTGTACACAAATCCGACGGACAAAGTGCCACGCATGCTCAGAATAAATAAAGAGATGAAAGCTATTGGCCACTGCCCCGTTTATAGTCCCGACATACGTGTTTTACGTCACCGCGTTTAGAACGATCGGATTTTCCGACAACTTTGTGCGACCGTGTGTAGACAAAACAAGTTTGAGCCAACATCCGTCGGAAAAAATCCTAGGATTTTGTTGTCGGAATGTCCGAACAAAGTCCGACCGTGTGTACGCCCTATAAGACTGCCAGCAACATTGTCCTGTACACAGCTTCTCTTTCCGTGCTGCTGAGAGGCCGCAAGTGTGCAAGCCCATTGCTACAGAATTCTGGATTGGTGAAAACTCCTAGTAGAACTGAGGGGGCCCTTTCAATCGCTAGAGAAGAACACTGAGTCCCAGGGTCGGTGAGAGGGCTGCAAGCCCACATTTTCTTGCTGTTATTTACAAGATCCACAGAAAGCAGATAATCTACACAACAGAAACCCATGCCCACCCAGCCTCCCAGCTATTGATATTGCTTTACACCTGCCCCAAATTGTCTTTGCCACAGGGATGCTAAACTATAACCGCTACTGACTGCAGAGTTTGAAGACTGTACTGAAACCAGACGGTATTCTCTGCCTACTCACCATCTATAAAGTTTTAAAGGAGACACTTACTTAGTGCACCAACATTTTAAAGGGCCCCAACGGTAGCCGACTGGAGATCGTTTTTAAAGACTCCCCCTCCTGTCACTATTATTACTCCCCATTGGTTTTCCACTTAGCATTTAATAGTTTCATGGTTTACGACCATGTAGTCAGTTTAGGCATAACCATCATTAGTGTACGTTGACAACATAGCCTAACCTTTTAGTAGTTCTAACTTGTCTGCTGCTCATCGCTGCACTTTTGGGGCATTGTTACTGTTTATGCTGACCTGGAAGTTATACACAAATACTGTTTTTAACGCTGATAGTGATACTCTATATATCAGTAAATGTTAAAGGAGAGTATAGCCAAAGCTCATTTGTCTCTATTCCTCATGTGGATCACAGGAGTGAAGTCCGTTCTACACTCTTGTGACCCATTTTCAGTGGAAGCCGGCTTTTTGCTGATGTCATAAAGCCGGTCCAGGCTGGGGAAATATCACGACCATATGGTCGGGATCCACCCACATGTCTGGGCCAGCACCCCGCTCAGCCTCTCAGGGAGCCGCTGAGTCTGAACCAGCCGATCCTGCCGCCTCCACAGTCCATCGCTCCGGTAAGCGAGGGAGGGGGCAGAGCAGAGAGCCGTGACTGACAGTCAGTCACCAGCTCTCTGTTCACAGAGCAGTGAGCGATCAGCAGTGTTTGTTCTCTCAGTTTCCACTCTTAGAGCCAGCAGGGGAAAGATGCTGTATCCACCTAAGTAAGTATGAATACAAAAAATAGAAGAAACTTCTCTTTTAATGCTATGTTCAATCCATGTGGTATTTAACTGGTCATCTATTGATCGTATTCACATCACAGAAGGCTGTCTCTTACTATTTGTCCTGGTGCTTGTCTGTCTAGTACAACTTTATCGCTGGGTGTCAGATACTGCCTGGCAAATTTGTGAGGGTATACAGACCTCCACCCAACCAGGTGGGTCAAAGGGGTTGAGACATGTGAAGAGTCCAGTGCGAAGAACAGAAGGACCCATCCTATTTAGTGGCTCCTACGTGGGTAGCGCTACATGTTATTATCCTATCAGAAACAATTTTGTCTTTTGGACATTCTTCTGAACATTTTGAGCTGCAGCAGATAGATAGAAATTCCCAGTGTTTGGATAGATGATGCATGCACACATGGACCTGCCTATAATTTGGGGGTCGTATCTACCATGCATTCCTGTGACCATTATTAGGTTCTGGGGAATTAGAAGAGTTTTCCAGTGTATGAATAGAAGACATATGCACATAATAACCTTCCTATAATTTGGGGGTCCCAACTGCCAGTGGGTGTGGTTTTGATGGCTGGAGGTACACAAGGTGAACATCACTTTGAATGTTGAGAGGAGGATTGTCACTTTGCCAACTATGATCTTTGATGTAGGGACATTTTGATGGACACTATAGTTTACATTTTGGTTATCACTTTTTGTAGCATTTTGCGCTATATTGATAGAAGCATTGCTGTATATGATTATTTGTAAACTGGGCCTTTACCAAGTCTAAAAAGCAGGCCTAGGCCTTCGGTTAGGGAAGAAGTTCTTATAAGGTGTAACATTGTTCTGTATGTAATGAGGGGGGAAATTCTTCAGTGTTCTTTTAAAAGTTTATAGAAGGTAAGTCCACACATCTCCTCACTAGGGGATTTTTAAGTACCACAAAGAGTACAGCTTAAATACAAAATGTTATAAAAAAACACAAGTTTTATTAATACAAAAGTCAATAAAACATATGCATCAGAACATGTTAGAAAGTACAATCAACATGTTTTATGACCATTTTGTGCAGTCAAAACATGGTTGGATACATATGGATCGGGTATGTCGGGATCGATGCGTTTCGCCCAAATGAGGGACTTTCTCAGGATCCACATTTCAATATCAACAAATATAGAAACTTAGATATAGATCACCAAATGTGACCAACTCATCATGCTTTATAAGGCCACACTCACACAGGAGATATATGAACACCAATATGTGCATGCTCATTAAAACCAAGAGAAGAATCGCCACTCAATGAACACCATCAATTAGGTCTGATGATAAGAGAACAGCAAAAATGAGGTGAATCAAGAAAGAAGAAGAGGGTTTTCATCCTGGAAGAACCAGAATAAATGTCTTAAACATCAAGGATCCACATAATTGGACCATGCAGGAACCATAAAAAAAGGAACATTCCAGGTTCCAGTATAACTGAGGAGAAAACCATCCACCGACATGAACATGTGTGTCAAAAAATGGCAATAGCATCTTTGAAAAGTTTGTTTCTAATTAGAGTTGGGTGAAACGGTTTTCAGTTTCCCAAAATGTGTAATCTATCAAAAATCGAGCTCATAATATCCCCCCCCCTGACTTCTCCGTCAATATCAATGGCACAGCCATCAGTGCATTCCCTCATGCTGGGTGCTAGATATATTCCTGTACTCTGAACTGAACCCTCCGTTCAGCCCCACATCCAGTCACTGACCAAATCTTGCTGCTTTAACCTCCATAACATCTCCAAAATATGCACCTGCTTAACCAACAACACCACTCCTTGGGTTATCTCTCGCCTTGACTACTGCAATTCCCTCCTTGCTAGCCTATGTCTATATAGGCTATCCCCATTCAGTCTATCATGAATGCTGTTACCAGACTCCAGCACTTTACAAACCATGTCCACACCCCTCTCTGCCAATCCCTCCACAGGTTTCCACTCAACGAATTAATATTTTTCAAAATGCCAATAACAGCCTACAAAGCCATACGCAACTCAGCCCTGAGCTACATCACCAACCTCTTCTCGAAATACCAACTAAACAGTTCTCTCCTCTCCCTTGTCACCTCCTACCATGCTCCCCTTCAGGACTTTTTTAGAGCCTCTCCTATCCTCTTGAACTCCTTAACCCAGTTTGTCTATCTCCCACTCTATCCATCTTTAGGCGATCTCTTAAAACCCATCTCTTCAGCTAGGCCTGTCCAGTTTCTGACTAACAAAGTGGACTTTTACTTTCTCCATCAGCTCATCCTCCATAGTTATTGCCTTTTAGTATCATATGACTGTTTCTTTTAGATTGTAAGCTTTAATGAGCAGGTCCCCCTAATTTCTCTTGCTTTCAACTGTATTGTACGTGTACTGCCTCTCTCCATTTTGTAAATAGTTGGAGTTATATAAATCCTGTATAATAATAAAGTATAACAATTCTTGGAGCCAATGAAGTCAAAGTCTCTTGTAGTTCACATAAGATAGATAAAAAAAAAGCTGAGATTTCAGTTAAGTGCACAGAAAGTTACAAACATCCTGGCTTACTAGCAACAGATATTTTATGTACATGAAAAAAAGAGCTTAGCTGATGAAAAGAAAGCAAATGCACCCACTATATCTAAGAACTGGTAAGGTGTAATAGATTACATTTTCATTGTTGAGTTTAGATACACTTTGATGGTTCTGGGTGACGTGTAAGACTTCAGTGAGCTTTAAATAGCTCCTGAGGTTTACAGTCATTTTTCGGCTTTACTGGACCTGTTCAGACTGAGTAGACATTACAAGCACAGGTGGCTGTTTAGGGTAGGGGGCACAGAGGTACCCAGCTTAGCTCCCCTAATTGCCTTCTAGATGTCACAATAGTTAGCATTGGTAGCACTGTAGTAATGAGTAGGCAGTGTAAGTGCCTAGGAAGCTGCTATTGGTCTCCAGAGTAGTGAGTGAGGTATACAACAGATAGATAGGAAGTGCTACTCCTGTCCCTGCCAGTGTGGGGCATCTTGGGTAGAGGGCACTGTATAAAGAAGGCAGGAGATCTAGGCATGCAAATATAATCTTTGAGGGTCTAGCTTCTGGGAGCTTCCCCTAAGGAGAAGGAGAGCTGCAGAACTAATGGGACTGCTCCCATGCCTTTGGCTTGGTTTAGAGGGCTCTGTCAAACCCTCAAAGGCATGGACTGCTCAATAACTTGGCTATCATCTCTGCTGTTATCTGTTTGCAAGTTAAGGATTGTGCAGTCACAATTGTGATGACTGAAGGAATGCAAATCAATGGTGTTTCAGCTGTTGTTCCCTAATCCACACCACCTCATTCCGTATACCATGTTGTACATACCCTTTTCCACACCTCCTCAATCCATATACTATGCTGTATGTTCCCTATTCCACACCAGCTCATTCCAGATGCCATGCTGTACATGCCCTATTCCTCACTACCTCATTTTATATGCCATGTTGTCCATATTGATTAGGGATTGTACAGTGTTCTCTATTCCACACCATGCTGTACCATATATCATATACAATGCTGTACATTACCTGTCCACACCACTTCATTCCATATATCATGGTGTACATTCCCTAATCCACACCATATCATTCCATATAACATGTTGTACATTTCCTATTTCACACCGCCTTATCCCATATACCCTGCTGTGTGTTCCCTATTCCACACCACCTTCTTCCAAACACCCTGCTGTACATTTCCTATTCTATGTGCCTCCCTCCAAATGCCATGCAGTACGTTACCTATTCCCTACCACAGCATTCCATATACCATGCTGTACATTCCACACTCTCATTCCAAATGTGATGCTGTATATTCCTTATTCCACACCGCCTCATTCTTACTATATATCATGCTTTAGGTTCCCCAGCCCACAACACTTCATCCCATAAACCATGCTGTATGTTCCTTATTATATGCTTTGCGTGTACTGTATATTATGTTTGGCCCAATGGTAATGTCACAAATTAACCCCTCTAGACTCCATACAGGTCTAAAGTGCCCCATTGCTAAACACTTTGCCCATAAAGAAAGCATTTTCACTCAACAGAAAAATGATGTCTTTTGTGCTATTTGTAACCAAATTTTCACGCAAAACATACTGATTAGTCTAATTATTATTTTTTAAGGGCAGCCTATAATAACAAAGCCTTTGAAAGCAAATCAACTTATGTCAGACCAAAGTCCTGATGATGTACTAGAAAAGCAAGGCCTACTTACACAATAATAACAGCTCCATCCTGTCTCTGTATGTGCCATTTCTGTGACTTCAAGTGCATTGTCATTGAGCAGGTAGCCCATCCGGCGCAGACAGCCATCGTGGAAGACCCGAGAACAGATCCGGCATGGAAAGAGGCTCTCAGCAGTCCACACTTCGCAAATTTCACACATCTCATCATTGGTGATCTATGAAAAGGATATAAAGTATATTATTCAATGCACAGGAACACATCATGAACAAATGTCCTCCTAAAACTGATACTTATGTTTTAGGCAGGCATTAATGTATTGAAACTTGCACAAGATTCTTATATTCGTGAGAGATTCCAGTGTTAAGATTTATCACATGTTTTTTGTGTATTTGTTCTCCTAGAAAAACACAATGGAAGTGTCATGTAGTCGCACGACTGGTTTTGGAAACTACTCTATATGGCCAACAGGATGTGGATAGTTGACCATCTTACCTACACTATATGACTAACAGTATGTGGAAACCTGACCACCACACCTTCGCTATATGGCCAATAGTATGTAGACACCTGACCATCACACCTACGCTATATGGCCAACGGTGTGTAGACATCTGACCGTCACACCTACACTATATGGCCAACAGTATGTGGTCACAAGACCATCACACCTACACTATATGGCCAACAGTATGTGGTCACCAGACCATCACACCTACACTATATGGCCAACGGTATGTGGATATCTGACAATCAAATCTACACTATATGGCCAACAGAAAGTGGACATTTGAACTTCACACCTACACAATATTGCCAGCAGTATCTGGACACCTGACTATCCTACCTACACTATATAGCCAACTGGTTTTGTAAACTACTCTATATGGCCAACAGGATGTGGATAGCTTACCGTCATACCTAAACTATATGGCCAACTGTATGTGGACACGTGACCACCCCACCTACACTATACAGCCAACTGTGTGTTGACACCTGACCATCACACCTACACTATATGGCCAACAGTATGTAAATACCTGACCGTCACACCTATACTATATGGCCAGCGCTATGTAGACATCTGACCTCACTCCTATACCATAAGGCCAACTGTATGTGGACACCTGACCATCACACCTACACTATATCTACACTATATAGTCAACACTATGTGGCCACCTGACCATCAAGCCTACACTATTTAGATAAGACTATGGAGACAGCCCTCCAAATGATTGGGTTCAGGTGTTTCCAGTTAAAGGGATTGTTAATCCCACAGCATACAAAGACACTTCAGGTAATTGTGCTTTTCCAGCCTTGCAGTAATGCCCCGTACACACGGTCGGATTTTCCGATGGAAAATGTCCGATTGGAGCGTGTTGTCAGAAATTCCGACCGTGTGTGGGCTCCATCGGACATTTTCCATCGGATTTTCCGACACACAAAGTTGGAGAGCAGGAGATAAAATTTTCCGACAACAAAATCCATTGTCGGAAATTCCGATCATGTGTACACAAATCCGACGGACAAAGTGCCACGCATGCTCAGAATAAATAAAGAGATGAAAGCTATTGGCCACTGCCCTGTTTATAGTCCCGACGTACGTGTTTTACGTCACCGCGTTTAGAACGATCGGATTTTCCGACAACTTTGTGCGACCGTGTGTAGACAAAACAAGTTTGAGCCAACATCCGTCGGAAAAAATCCTAGGATTTTGTTGTCGGAATGTCCGAACAAAGTACGCCCTATTAGAGTTCACGGTCTTTTCTGAGTTCACAAAGGTCTTTTCTGCTTCAGCATGACTATGCCCATGTACAAAGCCAGCTCCATAAAGACATGGTTTGTCCACTTTGGTGTGGAGGAACCTGAGTGGCCTGCAGCATCCTGACCTCAACCCTACTGAGCGCCTTTGGAATGAATTGAAACACCGATTGTGAGCCAAGTCTTGTCATCCAACACCAGTACCTGACCTCACAAGTGTTCTTTTGCTTAAATTGGTGCACATTCCAACAAAATCCTGTGCATTCCTTGTGAAGACTATTAGAGCTACTAAGGAGGGGGATCAACTTTATGATAACGTCCATGGTTTTGGAACAGTAAAGCCAGAAGGATATTTGTGAGGTCAGATACTGCTGTTGAATGAGACCTGGCTCACAATCGTGTTTCTATTCCTCCAAAAAGTGTTCGGTAGGGTTGAGGTCGGGGCACTGTGCAGGCCACTCAAGCTTACTGTATATTAATGGGGTTGGCAGGTGTCCACTAGCATTTTGCCATAGTATTTGGAACAGCATGTGACTCAATATCCTTCCTTGCATGTGACAGCACTGGCACTTGGACCCTTAGGCACCTGGTCCTATCTTTGCTTCCGGCAGCTGAATGGGAAGCAAAGGAAAGGTAAATACGAGTGGCATTTATTTATTTACTTTAACTAATTATGCACAACAAAAACCATATTGATCGTTCTCACTACTGACGTCAAAAAAGCTTGCTATTCAGAGCCAATTTGGTTGAGAACCATTTATTCTACAACCACTTTTTTAGGCAGCAGAGCAAAAACCACAGCGTGGGAAACACAAACACGCAGCAGGTAGTGCTATTGGCCCTAGTAACATTCAACTACTGATCGCAGATGCTTGAGGCTCCTCATGGTCACATCCCATATGCATACACCAAAATGAAAGCGAGATAGAGCCGCACTACTGCTGAATCCAAAAAAAAATCTATTGTTTATTCAATGAGTACATCTCCCACAGGACGCAGGTTGGAAGGAGATGTACCGATTGAGTAAACTATAGAGTTTTTGGATTCAGCAGTAGTGCTGCGCACAAACACAGGAGAACGTCTGAACCTCTGCAGAGAAAGCCTTGGAGAACTGAGGACCCCATCCAGATAAAGCAAAGTACAAACTACTGAAGCTGAACTCCAGGCAAGCAGCTGAAATCATGGATGAAATGTAACCACCTTATCTGCCAAAGAATCTGAAGTTCTCTCCAGCTACTTCGGTGATTCAAACACCTGTGCTAGACAGCACAGCTAGGAGGGCGACTTCAGCTTCTCTGAAGGAAAGGGTTAGGAGCTCTGTCAGTCCCGAGTAGATACTGAAAAGACACTTGGAATACTGATAATCAGTGATGCAATATTGACGAATGTCAAACCAATTTCTAAACCATGGTATACACAGGTTGAACTTAAAAAAAAAAAAAACTTGACAGATCCCTGCATCCACACAAGCAATGTGGATGCAGGGATATCACCCGCTGCACTATTGTATTCTGGCAGCAGGAGCTCCTCCCCTCTTCAGGATACACAGATCAGCACTGCAGCCAGGGCCATCTTTAATATTGATTGGACACTGGGCAAAAATTTTCTTGCCCCCCCCCCCCCCCCCCATGCAATTTCACTCTCCACCTGCTCTGAGACATACAATAAATAGCAGCTAGACTTAAAATCAGTTTACTGTATCAGATCAGGCAGCAATTGCGATTGGTTGCCAGCGGTTACAGCATATCATTACTGCTTAATGACTGGTTGCTAGAGGTTACAGCACACATTACGGCTCACTGATTAGTTGCTAGAGGTTACAGCAAATGATTTCTGCTTGTTTATTTATTTATTTATTATTTATTTATTTCAGGTACTTATATATGCTTGTTAATTGGTTGCTAAAGATTACTGTACAGGAATACTGTTTACTGATTGGTTACTGATTGGTTGCTAGAGGTTACAGCACATCATCTCCTCACTGCAGGGGAGCATGATATACTTATGAATGCCACCTTTATTTACATATCAATGTCGCCGCTATTTACTTAGTAATGCCGCCGCTATTTACATATGAATGCCGGTTATTTACATGTAAACACAGGGTCTGCAGGTGAGTCATCTGTACACAACAATATGGCAGAGCTGGGCAACATTAGGACCAGCACTTCACACTGAGACACCGGGACACAGCACAGGACTAAAACTTCAAGGGACAAGGGAATTTAAACTGGGATAGTAGGCAAGTATGAGGCAGCTGCTTTGGGCCCCACAACAATGACAGGGCCCAGGGCAGCTGCCCCTTTTGCCCTGCCTTAAAGACGGCCCTGACTGCAGCCGTTGGCTGCAAGCACGGATTCAATGCTGGTTTTCCAACATGGCCATTCAACAGAATCCAGTTGTTAAACCAGCTTCTGTTAAACAGACAGAGGTACATGTGAGTAGAATTATAGGGTCTGATAATGTTGAGTTACATATTACATTACATATATATATGTAACATATATATATGTATGTATGTATGTATGTAGAGACTGTCGCTTTAAGAATTTGTAATAAACTTGATGTTTTGAAGTCAGAGACACTTCCTTCTTTGTTTGGCACGGTAGTGCTGAATATTGGTGTGTTGTGTTGGACTCACTATCTCATCATCTAAATGTCTTGTTTGAAGACCCCTAAATCAGATTTAACACATGTATATTGAAATTCAGTAAGTTCCTGCTATATTGGCCAATTGGTTAATGTATACCCAGTTTAAGTCTCTGGTGAAGCTGTTCTTGTCAGACAAGGTTGCCCGGACCTTAACCCTACTCAACATCTCCTGTACATGTGTTAGCATGACTGTGCCACTGTGCATAAAGACAGCACCATAACTATATGGTTGGACCAGTGTGATGTGGAACTTTGGGATGAATTGGAACACAGATTCAGTGCTTGACCTTAAAAATGTTCTTTGGCCTGAATTGGCACACATTCCTAGAGATACACTCCCAACATTTTGTTAAAAGCCTTCCCAAAGAGTGGACGTGGTCAGTAGGGTTCAGAGCCTTGACCACCTTTGGGATGAAATGGAATGCATATTGTGACCTTCTCATCCATCATCAGTACCTGACCTCAGAAATGTTCTTTGGGCTGAATGGGCACAAATTCCCACAGATGCATCCCAAAATATTGTGGAAAGCCTTCCCGAAGGGTGGAAGCCTCCTCAGTGCCCTGACTTGACCCCGACTGACCAGCTGTAGGATGAATTAGAATGCAGATTGCAGGTCCGATCTTCTCATCTCATCTAGAATGCATATTGTGACCTTCTCATCCAACATTAGTACCTGACCTCAGACATTTTCTTTTGGGGTGATTAGGCACAAATTCCTAGAGATACACTCAAAGACTGTGTGAACAGCCTTCCCAAAGAGTGGAAGCCTTCCCAGAGCATTGACCTGAACCCTACCTCCTTTGGGATGAATTGGAACGCAGATAGAAAGTCCGATCTTCTCATCCAACATCAGTACATGACCACAACATATTCTTTGGGCTGAATGGGAACAAATTCCTACAGATACATCCCAAAATCTTGTGGAAAGCCTTCTTGGAGAGTGAGGGCTGTTAAAAATACAAAGGGGGAGGTTGGGCAAATTCATATTACTGCCTATTGTTTTCTAAAATTCTACTTATCAAGATCATATTGGTGTGATGATCAGGTGTCTAAAAAAAAATAAATTGCAATTTAGTGTATGGCATCCTCCCTGGATGCCGTGTATATTCTTGTCTAGCACCCTCCTAGTTAGGCTGCTAGGGAAATTTAGTAATGTTTGGCTTCTTCTGTAATCACAGGAGCCGTGATTGTTTGGTCTGACCTGTTCAGGGTTTCACAGGCTGGGGGTTTAATTGTTTTCCCCTGCCAGTGGAAGATATTTCTGGGGCTTAGGGAAGGAGAATTTAAATGGCCATCCTGATAAATTGAGCAGAGCCTAGCCAATCCCTGGGGAGGTGTAGCCAGATGGTGGCTGCAATGCTGTTAAATAGTCTGGAGCCCTGGGGGTTAGGGAGGGAGAATTTAAATGGCCATCCTGATAAATTGAGCAGAGCCTAGCCAATCCCTGGGGAGGTGTAACCAGATGGTGGCTGCGATGCTGTTAAATAGTCCGGAGCCCTGAGGAGATTGTCTCTCCCCCCCCCCCCCCCCGAAGGAATGGATCTGTGAGCTGAGAGGAGGGGGGCTGCTGCTAACAGTACCTAACATTTTGGAATATCCCACATCACCACATACCCCCCCCCCCTCCATCTTACCAGTTCTACAAGCAAATACACTTCAAAAAAACATATCCTAGACTCCAAACTGTGGTCTCCAAACTGTGGCCTGGGGGTCAGATGTGGCTCTTTGCTTGCTTTTATCAAGCCCTTAGGGCACTATTTAATTGACTGGAACCAGGCAGCAATGGGGCATAACCCCCCCCCACTGACCCCAGTAATAGGGCACAATGACACAAATGATGGGGCACAATTCCTCCCAATGACACCAATGATGGGGAACAATCCCTCCCACTGACACAAAAAAAAGGGCACAATCCCTCCCAATTGCACCAATGATGGGGCACAATTCCTCCCACTGACACAAAAAAAGGGCACAATTCCTCCCACTGACACCAAAGATAGGGCATTGTTTTTTCCCAATAAAGTCGGGACCTTTTTTCTCCCAATAGCCACAGTCCAGCCCCCCTACAGTCTGAAGGACAATAAAACCGGCCCCTTGTTTATAAAGTTTAGAGACCCCTGACCTAGACTGTTCATTGAACCGGAGTGAATAGACCATTGCTGTGTGCCTGGCTGCCTCTGCACTGTGTTGAAAAAAGTACCCGTTGAATCTACAGAGGCTCTTACAGAGTAGCGATACACTTGTAAGGACTTAAATAACACAATTATTAAACTGGGTTCATATGAACTTTATCTAAATACTAGCTGTTTGCTTTTGGTTCAAATTTGGAAAACTCATATAAATTCAGTTTGTTAATTGTCCTAACTGGGTCTTTACAAGGATTTTCAACAACATATCAGCCCTAATAAAGGGAGAATGTTCAGACCCTCAAAACGTATTGTGCTTTTTTAAATAATGTGAGCACACCTCTATAGTAGAGTAGGCTGCTAGGTAAATTTAGTTAGCTCCTCCGTAATCAGTGGAGCAGGGTTTGATTGTTTAGGCCTGCTCGGTGTCCTACAGGCTGCTGCTCTGATTACTTTCCCCTGTTTTCTAGAGTATTCTGGAATTCTAGTGGAGGAAGATCAAAGTGGGTAGCCCAAATATATTTATAGAACTCCAGCTAATCCCCGGGGAGGCATGTCCAGTAGGTGGTGGGAGGGCACATAAATAGTCTGAGGTCTGAGGCAGGTAGAGAGAGTTCCTGGATCCAGTCCTGCTGGAGGAAACCCATGTGCAGGGGCATGCCCCTGAGTAGAACACTATAAGGAGCCATCAGGAAGACACAGAGGTCTCAGCTAGGCTTAGCTGGGGGGCCTATTCACAAGCTTGAAGTCCTAGAATCAAGTTGGGTCTGGAGGAGCTCACTTGAGCGAGCCAGGAGGAAGCTGGTGGGAAAGAGTCCAACTGTCCTATGGTGGTGAGAGTCTACATCTCCCTCAAAGATAAGAGCCTAGTGGATATCAGCAGGAGGCAACCGATGTTCCTGTGGCTGTGTAAATGACCCCAGTGCTGGAGAGTCAGTGACTATGTGTGTAGATTTTGTCTCTAGAAGGAGTACTAGTCAGCGTCAGCATAGAGATTCTGTAGGACATTCCCTTTTCACAGCTCATCAGGATAGTTAAAGAGTCCTCAGGTTGTCCAGTTTTCAATTTCGGGGTATATTATGCTCCCCTCATTTCCATCCAAGTTCCAATAAAACCTAAAAAAAAGACACCCCTAGACCAGTGACGGTCCATCCATACGGGGCACAAGGGTGCCACACCCCAATCCTTGTGTCCGGCCCCCTAATCTACATGCACGTGATTAGAGCCAGAGGCTCTAATAGGCTTCAAATATGGGTGGGCCTGGGGAGAAGTAAGCACACCCACTTGTGTGACAATAGCGAATGAATATTCACTATTGTCACATTGACTCTCCTCCCAGCCAATCAGGAAGCGGGTCAGGAACCCAGTCACCCAGCTGGCTGAAAAGAGAGGCGATCCGATTGGCCACCTAGGAGGAGGAGGGGGGAGATGCACGGTGCATGGAGGAGAGGAGGGAGGAGATGCACGGTGTGATGCAGGGGAGGAGGAGATGCAAGGGAATCCGCTGCCCGGAGCAGTCGCGACCTAGATGGGGTAAGTGCGGGGCCGGTGATCCGACCGACCAACCAATGGTGGCCGGAGGTGCCATGGTGACCGACCGGGCGGGGGTGGCTGTGGGTGCATTGTTTGCCTCCCCCCCAAAAAAATATACCACCTGCCCCCACTGCCCTAGACTGTTACTTTGAGCCAGTGGAAATGTGAAGAAAATGCTGTGTGCCTGGCTGTGAGTGCTCTAACCAGGGGAAAAGGACACACTTAACTCCTTCATCGCCCCCTAGTGGTTAATCCCTTCCCTGCCAGTGTCATTTACACAGTAATCAGTGCATTTTTATAGCACTGATCGCTGTATAAATGACAATGGCCCCAATAGTGTCAAATAGTGTCAAAATTGTCCGTGTTTCTGCCATAATGTCGCAGTCACGATAAAAATCGCAGATCGCCGCCATTACTAATAAAAAAAAAAAAAGAATAATAAAAATGCCATAAAACTATCCCCTATTTGTAGACGCTATAACTTTTGCGCAAACCAATCAATATACGCTTATTGCGATTTTTTTTTACCAAAAATATGTAGAAGAATATATATCGGCCTAAACTGAGGAAAAATATTGTTTTTTTTATATATTTTTGGGGGATATTTATTATAGCAAAAAGTTAAAAATGTTGCTTTTTTTTCAAAATTGTTGCTCTTTTCTTGTTTATAGCGCAAAAAATAAAAACCGCAGAGGTGATCAAATACCACCAAAAGAAAGCTCTATTTGTGGGAAAAAAAGGACGTCAATTTTGTTTGGGTGCGACATCGCACGACCGCGCAATTGTCAGTTAAAGCGACGCAGTGCCGAATCGTAAAAAGTGCTCTGGTCAGGAAGGGGGTAAAATCTTCCGGGGCTAAAGTGGTTAAAAGATCTGAAGTCGAATGAATGAAAGGGGCAGGTCAGGGACAGTCCGGCTAGGGAGGAAAAGCATAGATGACACTGGACCTCCTGCAGCCAAAAAATGAGGTGGGTTCCACCTGACTTGCTGCAGCTTCTAGTGCACACTGTGAGAAGCTCGCAGCGTGCAGCAAAATCAGAGGAAGCCGTTTCAGTCCAGGAGAGGAGCCGGTACAACTGTGCAAGACTGAAGGGAAGGCCGGAGTTCAGCTTTTAATCCCAAGAACAATTTTATCGAATAACCAATGACAGCAACTAATTTTTCTGTAGAAAAATGAAAAAAATTGATTAATCAAAAAAAAATAAAAAAAGGAAATAAAATAACTAACTTAATAAATAAATAATATTGAATACACACAATAATAAATAATAATGAATAAATTCAATAAAAAATAAGCCATTGATTTTTTTATAAAGCTGTAATTAAGATCTACAGACGTTGAGATCAGAACGAAGGAACGGTGATATTCTGCTCCCGAGGAATGATGTGGAATGGCGCCCTATCCAGTAAGGGGTTAACGGCCGGCTACCTGGAGTTTCTGAATAATCGAATGTCATTTGTTCGGCGAGGCGCTGCGAACGGTTGAGATGGAGAGCATTGAGCTTTCACGTTCTGATACAAATTGTTATTGCATTGATCTGGGCCGTCTCCAGCCGCTAAGTGCTGAGTTATGGATGAGGTCTTTGGAAGTCGCCATAATTGATGTAACGATCGCTGCCGCGCTCTCTTTTTTTTGGTTTGTTTTCCTGGCCGAGAATGAGCGACGTGAAACGACTTTCCACAGCCAGATAGGAACAAGCAATTAAAAAAAATAAAAAAAATGACGTGAAACAATGTAGTTCAGATATGTTTCATCCTAATGGGGAATTAGATATCTGAGGACAGATGATTCATATTAGGAGTAATAATGGCTCATTTACGGAAGCAGATGGGGGGGGAGTGGAGGTAAAACACTGCGGCTGAGCCACATTTGTACCGTCCCAACTGTTCTCTCTTTAGCTGATCACAGATTGCAGTAAAGGGCCAATCACAGCAGCCCTTTACCATGTGATTATCAGTGTCCTGATTAATAGTGCAGTCCCACCAGTGCTGCCAATCAGTGCCTCCTGTTCAGTGCCCTTCAGTGCTGCCTATCAGAGTTCATCAATGCCACCTATCAGTTCCCATCAGTACTGCCTATCAGTGCTGCCTATCAGTGCCCATCACTGCCATCTATCAGTGCCTCCTTATCAGTGCTCATCAGTGCCTCCTATCAGTGACACATATCAGTGCCCATCAGTGCAGCCTTAATTAGTGCCCATCAATACTGCCTATCAGTGCCCATCAGTGCCTCCTATCAGTGACACTTATCAGAGCCCATCACTGCCACCTATCAGTGCCTCCACTTTAGTGCCCATCAGTGCCACCTATCAGTAACACCTATCAGTGCTCATCAGTGCAGTCTGTCAGTGCCCATCAGTGAAGCCTCATCAGTGCCCATCAATGCTGCCTATCAGTGCCCATTAGTGCCTCCTATCAGTGCCACCTATCATTTCCCATCAGTACCACCTATCAGTGCTTTTTAGTGCTGCCTTCAGAGCCCATCAATGCCACCTATCAGTGCCCATCACTGCCACCTATCAGTGCCTCCTCATCAGTGCCCATCAGTGCCTCCTATAAGTGACACATATCAGTGCCCATCAGTGCAGCCTGGCAGTGCCCATCAGTGCAGCCTCATCAGTGCCCATCAATACTGCCTATCAGTGCCCATCAGTGCCTCCTATCAGTGACACTTATCAGAGCCCATCACTGCCACCTATCAGTGTCTCCACTTTAGTGCCCATCAGTGTAGCCTCATCAGTGCCCATCAATGCTGCCTATCAGTGCCCATTAGTGCTTCCTATCAGTGCCACCTATCAGTTCCCATCAGTATCGCCTATCAATGCTGCCTATCAGTGCTCTTCAGTGCTGTCTATCAGAGCCCATCAATGCCACCTATCAGTGCCCATCAGTGCCTCCTATCAGTGACACTTATCAGAGCCCATCACTGCGACCTATCAGTGCCTCCACTTTAGTGCCCATCAGTGCCACCTATCAGTGACACCTATCAGTGCTCATCAGTGCAGTCTGTCAGTGCCCATCAGTACAGCCTCATCAGTGCCCATCAATGCTGCCTATCAGTGCCCATTAGTGCTT
Organism: Lithobates septentrionalis; assembly: GCA_037952835.1. Taxonomy (NCBI): domain Eukaryota; kingdom Metazoa; phylum Chordata; class Amphibia; order Anura; family Ranidae; genus Lithobates; species Lithobates septentrionalis. The sequence continues at coordinate 239,964 of JBBDGP010002821.1, forward strand.
CCTATCAGTGCCACCTATCAGTTCTCATCAGTATCGCCTATCAATGCTGCCTATCAGTGCTCTTCAGTGCTGTCTATTAGAGCCCATCAATGCCACCTATCAGTGCCCATCAGTGCCTCCTATTAGTGACACTTATCAGTGCCCATTACTGCCACCTATCTGTGCCTCCACTTATCAGTGCCCATTAGTGCCTCCTATCAGTGCCACCTATCAGTGCCCATCAGTGCAGCCTCATCAGTGCACATCAGTGAAGGAGAAAAATGACCTATTTGCAAAATTTTATAAAACTATGATTATTTTTTTTTACAATTTTCAGTCCTTTTTTATTTGTTTAGCAAAAAATAAAAAAACCCCAGAGGTGATCAAATACCACCAAAAAAACCCATTTGTGTGAAAAAAATGATAAAAATGTCATATGGGTACAGTTTTGCATGACAGCGCAATTGCCATTCAAAGTGTGACAGCGCTGAAAGCTGAAAATTGGCCTGGGCAGGAAGGGGGTGAAAATGCCCGGTAGGCACGTGGTTAAATCATGACTCCCATATTTAAGTGCTGATCTGGCGTGAAATGCATAGACTTTCCACATTCACTTGGGTTGCGCTCTGTGGGTACTACGCTTGCCGAAAGCGACAGGTGATATAATTCCTGCTGTGGCCTCTGCAGCTAAAGAGGGAGCGGTTGGGGAAGGGGGGGGCCATACAAATGCAGTTTTACCAACACCCCAACGACTCCTCCTTTAGCTGCAGAGGCAGCGGACAGGGATGTACACATTCTGCTTTGTGGCCACAGCAGCAAACATATCCTGTGTCACTTTCAGCAAGGAAGCAAAGCACCCAAGGAGAGTGACCCATTCAAGTGAATGTGGAAAGTCTACGAGTTTCTCACTACATCTGCACTTAATCATGGGAGTCCTGATTAAGCACTGATGTAGCACGAAACGCGTAGATTTTCCTTATGCCCCACAGTTTCTTGCTGCAGTGTTATGTTGCATTTATGACTCAATAAAGATGGGTTTTTTCCGGAGTCTGACTAACTGAGCTGGCACCGGACCGCCGCCGGCAGGCCAACCAGGGGCAGCATTGCGAGACTGGAATCCAGCGAAGGTGGCCACTCTACAAGGGTCCCCAACCATGTACAACTCACAATGTTGCGGGGCTGGAGGCGTTAAAGCGGGTGGTGGGGAGGCGACATAACGGTGTATGGCCTCCCCACTGCCTGATTTAACCCCACGACCACGTGCATTACCTGATTTGACCCTGTAAATCCCATTTAATTTAATTTAAATTAACTGTTTGATCTTCTACATTTCAAAACGGATGTTCTAATAACTGTGTATATACTATTATTGGATTTTAACAGGGCTATGGGTTAGCTAAAGAGAAGCCACCACAGTAGTCATCTACTTTCAGGCACGCTGTCTCTCATTGACACTTTGGACAGAAGCTGCACAACTGAAGGAGGATGGAGGAGGAGGAGTGTAATTTGCAACTTGAGCTACTGAGCTCCTCAAACATTCAAAAACAAAAATGTACTGTATCAGGAGGTAAGGAGATTTTGGGAAACACATGAAAGGAGCCTCAAGCTTCACCTGCTAGCTGGATTTAAGAATACATAATATTCACATCCAACATAAATATATATATATTTTTTTAAGTTTATAAAAAAAAAAAGAATGTATAAAAAACACATGAAAGGAGCCTCAAGCTTCAACTGCTAACTGGATCTAAGAATACATAATATTCATATCCTACATGAATATTTATTTTTTTTAAAAAAGGTTATAAATAAAAAGAATGTGTAAAAAAAAATTAATTAATTATTAAATTAAATTAAACTCTTTAACTCTTTCCATACACACAAACACTGTATTGTCAAAAGTATTGGTACACCTGCCTTTACTTGCACATGAACTTTAATGTCATCCCAGTCTTAGTCCGTAGGGTTCAATATTGAGTTGGCCCACCCTTTACAGCTATAACAGCTTCAACTCTCCTGTCCACAATGTTTAGGAGTGTGTCTATGGGAATGTTTGACCATTGTTCCAGAAACGCAGTAGTGAGGTCAGGCACTGATGTTGGACGAGAAGGCCTGGCTCGCAGTCTCCGCTTCAATTCATCCTAAAGGTGTTCTATCAGGTTGAGGTCAGGACTCTGTGCAGGCCAGTCAGGTTCCTCCACCCCAAACTTGCTCATTCATGTCTTTATGGACCTTGCTTTGTGCATTGGTGCGCAGTCATGTTGGTACAGGAAGGGGCCATCCCCAAACTGTTGCCACAAAGTTGGGAGCATGGAATTGTCCAAAATGTCTTGGTATGCTGACACCAAAAGAGTTCCCTTCACTGGAACTAAGGGGCCAAGCCCAACCCCTGAAAAACATCCCCACACCAAAATCCGCCCTCCACCAAATGATTTGGACCAGAGCACAAAGCAAGGTCCATAAAGACATGGATGAGCGAGTTTGTGGTGGAGAAACTTGACTGGCCTGCACAGAGTCCTGACCTCAAACCTTTTGGATGAATTAGAGTGAGACTGCGATCCAGGCCTTCTCATCCAACATCAGTGCCTGACCTCACAAATGCGCTTCTGGAAAAATGGTCAAACATTCCCATAGACACACTCCTAAACCTTGTGGACAGCCTTCCCAGAAGAGCTGAAGCTGTTATAGCTGCAAAGTTAATGCGTGTGCAAAGGCAGGTGTCCCAATACTTTTGACAATATAGTGTATGTGGCAGCACGGTGGTGGGCATTATCCACTTGCCGACCGGGCTTTTTGTGGCACTTTTTGTTTACAAGTTTAAATCAGTATTTTTGTGCTACAAACAATATACATTTTTTTTTATCAGATACCCTAGGGAATAAAATGGCAATAGTTGCAATTTTTTTATGTCACATGGTATTTGCACAGTGGTTTTGCAAACGCATTTTTTTTGGAAAAAAACATATTTTCATGATTAAAAAAACAAAAACAAAACGCAATAGTTTTTTTTTGCATAATGTGAAAGATGATTTTACGCAGAGTAAATAGATATCTAACATGTCACGCTTTAAAATTGCGCACTCTCGTGGAATGGCGACAAACTACGGTACTTAAAAATCTCCATAGGCGACGCTTTAAATGCCTCTACAGGTTTCCTGTTTAGAGGTACAGAGGAGGTCTAGCACTAGAATTATTGCTCTCTCTCTAACATTTGCGGTGATGCCTCACATGTGGGGTTCGAGTACCGTTTACATATGGACCCTGGGCAAACATTTTCTTGGGCCCTCCCGAGTCCACTTATCAACTATTTGAGGACAGTGCGGGCGCAAGGGGCAGCTGCTTTGGGCCCCACAACAATGACTGGGCCCCGGGGCAGCTTCCCCTTTTGCCCTGTGTTAAAGATGGTCCTGACAGGGCCGTCTTTAATATTGATTGGACCCTGGGCAAACATTTTCTTGGGCATTCCTGAATCCACTTATCAACTATTTGAGGGCAGTGCGACTGGGCCGGGGGGCAGCTGCCCCTTTTGCCCCCTGTTAAAGACAGTCCTGCGTGCACGACTTACGTATGCGCTAATTTCTGTGAGGAAGGGATGGGGGCGCTTTAATTTTATTTTTTTACTTTTTATTTTTACACTGTCCCCTTATTTATTTTTATTTTTTTTTTATCACTTTTAATCCTATTACAAGGAATGTAAACATCCTTTTGTAAAAGAAATGGATGACAGGTCCTCCTTATGGAGAGATCTGGGGTCAAAAAGACCCCAAATCTGTTCTTCACCTTTAAAAGCAAAAGATCGAAAATATTTTTTTTGATCTTCCGCTTAAAAAAAAAAAAATTCTGCCAGCCTGGACCGGAAGTGGCGTCATGACATTCCTCCGGTCCTCCAAGGCCAAAGAGTGTTAGCTCTTTGATTGCCTATGGATCGCTTCTGGGGCGAACCGGCGGAAACGGTAAGCCTAAGAAACACCGGGGGGGGGGCGTTCAAGTGTCTTCAGGCCAGACTCCTGATCACATGATTACTGTGACAGCCAATCAAAGTGATCACATGCTCGGGAAGCTCATGTAATACCGCTGCTGTTAAAATCTCTTAAAGGGCTAGCTCTTGCTGGTGGGAAGAGGGTTAGATGGCTACTTTTTTTCCAGCAGCGCTGTGGTTCTGGGTTCAAGTGTCACCAGGTCAGGCTCATGATCTCTGTGACAGCCAATCACAGTGATCACATGATTGGGAAAGCCCATGTAATACTTTTGGTGTTACAATCTCTTAAAGGGCCAGGTCTTTCTGGTGAGAAGGGGGTTAGGTGGCTACTTTTTATCCAGCAGCACTGTGGTTCTGGGTTCAAGTTTCACCAGGTAGAATATCCGTTTGGAGATTGTATGCCTGTGTTGATTTGTATCTAGGAAATCTAGATTCCTCACAATATCAAAAACATACCAGTTCATTGGCTTCTGCTCTAATTGGTTGTAGAGCTTGTGTATATGGCAGTTGGTTGTGGCAGAGATAGTAGAGCGTAAGCTCTTTTGCAGACAGGCACTCTTCAGTGTCTCTGCAAACACATCATTTGAGGTCATGCTCAATTTACTTCTGGGTTCTTTGCTTAACCATGTACAAAAATTCCCTGCATGCCCAACAGCACACTCCTGATTGGCTCAAAATGGTCACGTGCACTTTAGGGTAACAGATCTAGCCGTGAAGTTCACGGTTCTCCTCACCTCTTCTCGTTGCTCCAGGCTGATCCCCGGAGGATTGTCGTCGTTCAAAGCCCGAGTAGGTCTGATGAAGGCCGGCGGGGTGAAACGTTTGGTTTTATCAAATTCGTCGGGTTCTACCCCTTTGCCGTCTCGCAGTCTCTCCCAGGCCACTCGGTTGATGGGGTTCTCCTGCCGAGGCTGGGACTGGCATGGGGATCCATTAATCGAGTCACTTTCATCCTTGTCCTCTTCCAGAACCTTGTCCAGAATGTCCCCTTTGCTTCCTTTCCTGATGCAGCCCTCAGACTTCCTCTTGCTGGGCGGCCGCTCCTTCAGCCCGTCCTTGAACGCAGACACGGCAATGCTGACCTTCTGCACCTGCTCCACCGTCTGCCTCTTGGACATCAACACACCCATCCTCCTGCAGGCCAGAGAAGGACATAAGCATAGTGAGTAGATAGGAACAGAGCAAAGATACCTTATCACCAACGTAAAAAAACAAAATGTGTTAAAAGCACAGGAAAAAAAATCAAATATTTAAACAATGTTCTATTTGCTTTGAATATGATAGAAAGTGTGACTACTCCAGGAAGAGTCAATTGCTTAGCACAACCCCCTCCCTCCTTGCATATCATAACCCTCCCCTCTTCTGGGAGTGTCTAATTACTGTCTGTGCAAGCACAGCTCCTTCACCACTCCCCTCACCTCCTTACATAACATTTTATGTGTTTGCAGAGTTGGAATAGTATAGAGCAGGGCTTTTTTCAGCAGGAACATGGAGGGAACGCAGTCCCAGCACCTTCAGCAAAGAATGTATGCAATGGCAAGGGGCACTAGGGTATGCTGGAGGGTCTATTGATGCTGGATGCTGGGGGATTTGTGGTTGCTGGGGGGATCTATTGTTTTGGGGCGGTCTAGTGATGCTGCAGAGGTTTATTATTGCTGGTTGATGATCTACTGTTGCTAGAGGGAGGGTGGGTCGATTGTTGCTGGGAGGGATCTACTGTTGAGGGAGGGGTCTATTGTTGCTGGCTGCCAAGGCACCTATTGTTGCTAGTGGGGTCTATTTTTGCTTGGGCGGGGGGGGGGGGGGGGGTTGTTTGTGGCAGGATCTATTGTTGCTGGGGGGGGTCTATTGTTGCTGGTGGATCTTTTGTTGCTGGGGGGTCTATTGTTGATTTAGGGGTGTATTGTTGTTGGCTGCAGGGGACCTATTTTATTGCTTTTTTTGTTATCAGTGTCAAAATCCATACAAATTACTTGGTTCTGTATTCCTTTAAAGGGGTGGTACTGGGAGGTGGGTAGGGGTTGAAACCAAGGGATGGTGCTCGAAGGTGCTCGAAGGTGGGAGGAGAGACAATGAGTGATTTGGATGGGGGGAGTTCCTGCACCTATTCCCAAAAAAAAAGCCCTGGTATAGAGTGTCACTTCAGTAACAGCTCTGAGGCTGCTGACATCACATCCAAGGTGATGGAGCCCAACAGCAGTCTCAGGGATTTGGGATTGTCTTCAAAAGGGAGGCCTTTACAGGTAAATAACATGCCTTAAATACACTATATTGCCAAAAGTATTGGGACGCCTGCCTTTACATGCACATGATCTTTAGTGGCATCCAGTGGCGGCTGGTGCTCAAAATTTTCGGGGGGGGGGGGGCGCAAACAAACTGAAAACATTTTGAAATAAAAACATCAACTTGCAGCCACTGTGCCATCAAACGCAACCACTGTGCCCATCAAACGCAGCCACTGTGCCATCAAACACAGCCACTATGCCCATCAAACGCAGCCACTGTGCCATTAAACGCAGTCACTGTGCCCATCAAACGCACCCACTGTGCCATCAATTGCAGCCACTGTGCCATCAAACGCAGCCACTGTGCCATCAAACGCAGCCACTGTGCCATCAAACGCAGCTACTATGCCAAATGCTGCCACTGTGCCCATCAAACGCTGCCACTGTGCCATCAAATGCAGCCACTGTGCCATCAAACGCAGCTACTGTGCCAAACGCTGCCAGTGTGCCCATCAAATGCTGCCAGTGTGCCCAACTGTCCATCATATGCTGCCAGTGTGCCCAACTGCCCATCATATGCTGCCAGTGTGCCCATCAAATGCTGCCAGTGTGCCCAACTGCCCATCATATGCTGCCAGTGTGTCCATCAAACGCTGCCAGTGTGTCCATCAAACGCTGCCAGTGTGCCCATCAAATGCTGCCAGTGTGCCCAACTGCCCATCATATGCTGGCAGTGTGTACATCAAACGCTGCCAGTGTGTCCATCAAATGCTGCTAGTATGCCCATTAAATGCTGCCAGTGTGGCCCTGCTCGCTCACCGTCTGCCCAGTACTTACCCTGTGTCTGTGGGGCAGCGGGTGACGGCGACGAGCAGGGTCATTCATGTGTCTTCTGCCTCCTGATAGATGTCCAATAGCTGCGCCTGTTGTTTCAGCCAATCAGGTGACAGGTGACAGACCTGAGCACCTGATTGGCAGAGAGGTGGTTCAGTGTTAGGAAAGCGAATAGTCATTCGCTTTCCTAACACAGCTGAGTGGACTGCGAGTGCCAATCATGGCGCTCGCAGTTCACCTATTTTGCAGCCTTACTTACCAGCTCCGCTTGGGCTGTGCGTTCCACAGAGCTTCTGACGTCACTTCCAGTTTCCCTTAGGCAGAGGGACACCGGAAGTAACGTCTTAACTTGAAGAACAAAGCACCCGCATGTAGTGATACTACGGCGGAAGTTGTTCGGCGCGATGGAATGCGCCACAAAGCAGGTAAAAATCTTGCAAATGAAGCGCCTCGTCTGCAATCTCATGATTGCATTGACATGGCGCTTCCCATAGTGCACTGTGTCCAGCGCCCGACTACAGTGCCCTTAAAGACGTTTTTTTTCTATTTTTTTACTGCTGAGGGGGCGGCGCCCATGTGCCCCTATGGACGGGCTGCCACTGATGGCATCCCAGTCTCAGTCTGTAGGGTTCAATATTGATTTGGTCCACCCTTTGCAGCTATAACAGCATCAACTCTTCTGGGAAGACTGTCCACAAGGTTTAGGAGTGTGTCTATGGGGATGTTTGACCAGTCAAGTTCCTCCACCCCAAACTCGCTCATCCATGTCTTTATGGACCTTGCTTTGTGCACTGGTGTGCAGTCATGTTAGAACGGGAAGGGTCCATCCCCAAACTGTTCCCACAAAGTTGGGAGCATGAAATGTCCAAAATGTCTTGGTATGCTGACGCCTTAAGAATTCCCTTCACTGGAACTAAGGGGCCAAGCCCAACCCCTGAAAAACAACCCCACACCATAATCCCCCCTCCACCAAATGATTTAGACCAGTGCAAAAAGCAAGGTCCATAAAGACATGGATGAGCGCGTTTGGGGTTGAGGAACTTCACTGGCCTGCACAAAGTCCTTATTAGCAGGTTATTAAAATCTTGCGCTTGGAAGCTTGTTGTATGCAGAGGATAGCTTTACTTTTGATAAATATATTACATGCCTTTTATCATAGAACAGGAAGAGAACAGGAATTAGGAGCATACAAGTACATATTTAGATACAGACGGTACATCCTATTACTACTTTGTACCATAGAATGCACACTAACATACTGCAGTGCCACCTGCTGGATAGAAAGGTATAATGCATACACTATATAGTTCACAGTACTTTACATTACATGTTGTTGTTCTTCCAACACCCCTTCTCAACAGCATGTGCTTTGTCAAATTAATTTCAGCTTCTTGTGGAAATAGCTATGACATTCCTTCAACAAAGGAATCGAGGTGAATGCCAAGAGCGTTGTCACCCTACAAGTGGACCAATTTCCCCTTAACAAATCACCTGCTACACACGCCGGGTGCCAGGACGATAGGCACCTAATAATGTGATTGGAACTTTTTACTATTGTTTTTAAGAAATAGACTTTTAAAACGGTATTGCGCAATGAGGATCTCTTTCTGTCATTTCCATCTGCATGAGACATTTTTCCCTACATGAAACGTCAGCCAATGGACTTCCACAAGGGTATCCCCACACTAGAGATAGGTGGTCAACTCCTAGGGGTGAGTGCACATCCATGTGGGGCACCCAGTCTGAGCACATTTGAACACAGATGAAATATTGAGCATGAGCACTTTATATCACTATTAATTGGGACTGTTAAGATATAGGTGTGCACATTTCTTCGAACTAAGCGCAGTGGACTGTTTATATACTTGTCTTGTTGTGCTTTATGCCTTTGTACATCTTAAGAGCTTTGTCTTTATGGTGCGTGTTTTATTTGCTTCTGTCATAGTCATCGATTAATTTCCCTTTGACATATTTCAGTGTCAGCTCCTGCTCGAGTCTGATTTCTAAAGCGTTAATAAATGCAGTATATGTCTCTGGAAGGCTGCAGAGGAGCAGGGCAACATTATTGTTATCTTTGATGTCCTCTTCGATGGCACGCAGCTGCTCTATGATCTCTAGCATAGATTTCACGTGGTTACACATATGCTGTCCTTCCTGTAGTCTTATCTTGTAAAGCTTTCTTAGTAAAAAACATTTTGACTTGAACGCTCATGCAGCTTTTGTAATGAAGTCCACATACATTTGGCCATTTTCTCTGTTCTTATGTCGATAAACCGGTCATCTTCCACCAGTAAGCTTATAATTGCCTGTCTACCCTTCCTGTCCCAATCCCCCATCTCTCCGTCTGTGGATCTGTCTGTATTCAGCACTTGCCATAAGTCATCCTTGGTGAGAAACACTTCCAGTTTAATCTTCCACAGCTGGTAATTGGTATTGTTCAGCTTTGCAATTGCAAACTTCACATCTGAACCGCTTGCCATCTTTCATCTGCTTGCATACAGTATTCACAGACTCACTGTACTCACTGTCTTGCAAAATTCTCTTTTTTATTTTTCAGTGCCTGGGGCGCTGATGGGTTTGCTGCTGGGACCTTACCCGATAGAACACATTTGGCATATATATATATATACATACATACATACATACTGTATGTGAATGCCTGATCCCTTTTTAACATTGTAAGTATGGTTTTATTTTGTTTTATGCTCTGAATAAATATTATTTCACTGAGAGGCTTCCCCTTTCCTCTTTGATGTTTCCTTTATCAATACCTGGTGGTTCTTGGAAGACCTTGGAGACATGTAGAGTTGGCAGCCAGCTACATTGGTGGCTACTTACCTGGTTATACATAGTTTCTGCATTACAGTGGCACTGTTACGATCCTTGGAGGCATATATTTTTGCAAACAAGGAGTCCATTAATTCTGGTGAGTAGAGATGGGCCTAACATCCCCCCCCCCAAGGTTCGGTTTGCGCCAGGACTCTCGAACATCACTAACGTCCAGACCCAAATCGCAAACTCTATTAAAGTCTATGGGACCCGAAATTGAAAAATCAAAAGTCCCCGTTTTGAAGGCTTATATGCAAGTTATTGCCCATAAAAAGGGTATGAGGGCCCGGGTACTGCCCTGGGGGACATGTATCATTGCAAAACATTTCATTTTAAAAGATAATTTTTACAGGAGCAGTGATTTTAATCATGCTTAAAGAGGAACTGCAGTCTGCTCACATAATTTGTAATAAAAACATCTTTGCCATTTTGAAGCTTCCCTCCAACCACTTTGCATATTATTTTATATATACTGTGATTCTGTACTTGCCAAATATGCTGCAGAAATCTCCCTCCACTGAGTCTGGCTGCAACAATTTTAACTGTGGGCAGCTGAAGCTGCTGCCTGTTCACTTGATGGATTTACACTGATATACAGAGGGGCATCTCTAGCTCTGCAGCTCTGATTGGCCCTCTTCTGACTCATCCCTTCCTGGCAAACTCTCACGAGAGTGAGAGAGAGAGCTGTGCATGAAGTCAAAAGCCTAGGCTAATGACCAGACAAGAAACAGGAAGTGGGCTGTATAAGGTATTTACTGGCAGAAAAAAAATGTTTTATTATCCAAAGTTAAAACAACAGGGGTAGAAGATTTAAAAGATAGAAAGATGAAAAAATGACTGAAGTTCCACTTTAAAGTGCAACAAAAAAAAAGAAAAAAATAATGCCTGGGGGTCCCCTTAGACTGCCTGTAAAGTGGTGTTTCTTTACCATGTATAGAACCTGCTGCAGCAAAACTGACATTTATAAAGAAAACAAAATGCCATTTAAATTGCCGGTAATACAATACCATTGTTGACAATAAAAAAATGGTAGAAAAAAACAGAGTGGGGACCCACCCCCAATCCATACCAGGCCCTTGAGGTCTGGTATTGATTTCAAGGGGAACCCCGCGTTAATACATAAAAAAAAAAACAGCGTGGGGTTCTCCCCAAAATCCATGCCAGACCCTTATCCGAGCATGCAGCTTAGCAGGTCAGGAAAGGGGCTCACCCCCCACCTGAACCATACCAGGCCACATGCCCTCAACATGAGGGGGTGCTTTGGGGTGGGATCTTTAAAAAGGGGGCCCCCAGATCCCTGCCCCCTCTCTATGTGAATGAGTATGGGGTACATTGCGTGTATCCCAAAAAGCACCCCCCCCCAATGTTGAGGGCATGTTATAGTTCATGAGGGAGGGTGCACTCGCTCGTCCTCCCCCTTTCCTGTTCTGCCGGACTGCATGCTCGGATAAGGGCCTTGTATGGATTAGTGGAGGGACCCCACGTCGTTTTTTTTTAAAATTTTGGTGACCCCACAAAGTTTTTTCAATTTTTTTCTATTGCCGGCAATGTTTTCAGCTGTCAGCGGGGAAGCCCATTGACAGTTGATGAATCATCCGTTGTTAAGGACACAGCGGCCGTCTTCCCAGCCCCACTCCTTAACAAGCAGCTATGCACTGTGCAGCGTATGCAGTGCATTGTGGGCCCCTCAGCGGATGAACATCCCGCCGATTGCCCCGCAAATTCGGGTGTTTCCTGAACGGACGAACAGGCGATGTTTGGGCCAAACTTTTGCTCGGCTCGAACTGTTCGCCCAACTCTACTGGTGAGTGTGGTATATGTCGGCACGTACGTAAGTGGAGCAAAACAGTGTTATAAGTCTGTCACGCATGTAGGAATATTTGGAGCTCTGATTGCCACTATTGGACTTTTAAGGACTTATTTGCTTAAACCACATTATTTTTTGGTATTCCAACTTTATATTTAGCTGTTTGCCGAGAGTTCAGCATTTTAGGCAGGACTGAGCCCATGGGTGGTGAGAGTACCATAGGCGCATCTCGCAAGTGACTAAAGAATTCCGCTAGGTCTACACATGCTATTTTTAGCCCCAAAAAAAGCTTCTCTGTCTTCCGACGCTTGTTCCTCACCATGAGAGATGATAACAGAGAGAGACAGCTGAGAGGACAGCCATTCACCGGGATAAGAGAAAGTGCATTTTTGGTGGAGCACCATTTTTTATCAATTTGTGCAGCGTGGGAGAAGAGAAGATGGATGCTGCTGATATACACCGCGACAGGACGCTTGACGGAATTAATGGTTTTCCAGGCCGTTATACACTAACAGCCCATCAGCAGCCCCCGAGCAGCCGCGCGGTGGGAATAGATCGGTGGCGGAGTCACTTCAGGCTTCGGTTTTACCATGTGGCGTAGCAAACGCTGTGTCAGCCTGGAATGGATTGCATTAGCAGACAGCCCGGAACAGGCTATTGAGTCAGGATGACAAGTGGGGAGCCTTGCAAGATCCTCTCGAGTGCTTTGATGTTAATGGAGGTGCGGCAACGGCAAAAGATGAAGGACGGGGATTAGGGAGAGAGGGGTCAATAACCAGCGATGGATACACAGCTCTCTCTGTTACAATGTATCGCTTTCAGGTTATATAAACATTTACTAGAATTTGGGGATCTATTATTCACAGCAAAAATAAAAAAACATTTTTTTTTTTTTGGTAAGCATTCTCGTTCTTTTTAAGCTGTCCTCCAGATATCACCCCCAAATTTAAAAAAGACAAAAAAGCACAAGCAAAATTAATATATACTTGCTACAAAAAATAAAAATAAAAAAAATGACTGAGAGGAGGAACATACCTCTTCCACTATTTTATCAGACTGGTGAATGACTCAGAGGAGGAACATACCCCTTCCACTATTTTATCAGACTGGTGAATGACTCAGAGGAGGAACATACCCCTTCCACTATTTTATCAGATTGGTGAATGACTCAGAGGAGGAGCATACACCTTCCACTATTTTATCAGATTGGTGAATGACTCAGAGGAGGAACATACACCTTCCACTATTTTATCATACCGGTGAGTGACTCAGAGGAAGAACATACACCTTCCACTATTTTATCAGACTGGTGAATGACTCAGAGGAGGAACATACCCCTTCCACTATTTTATCAGACTGGTGAATGACTCAGAAGAGGAACATGCTCCTTCCACTATTTTATCAGATTGGTGAATGACTCAGAGGAGGAACATACACCTTCCACTATTTTATCAGATTGGTGAATGACTCAGAGGAGGAACATACACCTTCCACTATTTTATCCGATTCGTGAATGACTCAGAGGAGGAACATACACCTTCCACTATTTTATCATACCGGTGAATGACTCAGAGGAAGAACATACACCTTCCACTATTTTATCAGACTGGTGAATGACTCAGAGGAGGAACATACCCCTTCCACTATTTTATAAGATTGGTGAACGACTCAGAGGAGGAACATACACCTTCCACTATTTTATCATACCGGTGAATGACTCAGAGGAAGAACATACACCTTCCACTATTTTATCAGACTGGTGAATGACTCAGAGGAGGAACATACCCCTTCCACTATTTTATCAGACTGGTGAATGACTCAGAGGAGGAACATGCCCCTTCCACTATTTTATCAGATTGGTGAATGACTCAGAGGAGGAACATACACCTTCCACTATTTTATCCGATTCGTGAATGACTCAGAGGAGGAACATACACCTTCCACTATTTTATCATACCGGTGAATGACTCAGAGGAAGAACATACACCTTCCACTATTTTATCAGACTGGTGAATGACTCAGAGGAGGAACATACCCCTTCCACTATTTTATAAGATTGGTGAACGACTCAGAGGAGGAACATGCCCCTTCCACTATTTTATCAGATTGGTGAATGACTCAGAGGAGGAACATACCCCTTCCACTATTTTATCAGATTGGTGAACGACTCAGAGGAGGAACATACCCCTTCCACTATTTTATCAGATTGGTGAATGACTCAGAGGAGGAACATACCCCTTCCACTATTTTTTCAGATTGGTGAATGACTCAGAGGAGGAACATACCCTTTCCACTATTTTATCAGATTGGTGAATGACTCAGAGGAGGAACATACCCCTTCCACTATTTTATCAGACTGGTGAATGACTCAGAGGAGGAACATACCCCTTCCACTATTTTATCAGATTGGTGAATGACTCAGAGGAGGAGCATACACCTTCCACTATTTTATCAGATTGGTGAATGACTCAGAGGAGGAACATACACCTTCCACTATTTTATCATACCGGTGAGTGACTCAGAGGAAGAACATACACCTTCCACTATTTTATCAGACTGGTGAATGACTCAGAGGAGGAACATACCCCTTCCACTATTTTATCAGACTGGTGAATGACTCAGAAGAGGAACATGCTCCTTCCACTATTTTATCAGATTGGTGAATGACTCAGAGGAGGAACATACACCTTCCACTATTTTATCAGATTGGTGAATGACTCAGAGGAGGAACATACACCTTCCACTATTTTATCCGATTCGTGAATGACTCAGAGGAGGAACATACACCTTCCACTATTTTATCATACCGGTGAATGACTCAGAGGAAGAACATACACCTTCCACTATTTTATCAGACTGGTGAATGACTCAGAGGAGGAACATACCCCTTCCACTATTTTATAAGATTGGTGAACGACTCAGAGGAGGAACATACACCTTCCACTATTTTATCATACCGGTGAATGACTCAGAGGAAGAACATACACCTTCCACTATTTTATCAGACTGGTGAATGACTCAGAGGAGGAACATACCCCTTCCACTATTTTATCAGACTGGTGAATGACTCAGAGGAGGAACATGCCCCTTCCACTATTTTATCAGATTGGTGAATGACTCAGAGGAGGAACATACACCTTCCACTATTTTATCCGATTCGTGAATGACTCAGAGGAGGAACATACACCTTCCACTATTTTATCATACCGGTGAATGACTCAGAGGAAGAACATACACCTTCCACTATTTTATCAGACTGGTGAATGACTCAGAGGAGGAACATACCCCTTCCACTATTTTATAAGATTGGTGAACGACTCAGAGGAGGAACATGCCCCTTCCACTATTTTATCAGATTGGTGAATGACTCAGAGGAGGAACATACCCCTTCCACTATTTTATCAGATTGGTGAACGACTCAGAGGAGGAACATACCCCTTCCACTATTTTATCAGATTGGTGAATGACTCAGAGGAGGAACATACCCCTTCCACTATTTTTTCAGATTGGTGAATGACTCAGAGGAGGAACATACCCTTTCCACTATTTTATCAGATTGGTGAATGACTCAGAGGAGGAACATACCCCTTCCACTATTTTATCAGACTGGTGAATGACTCAGAGGAGGAATATACCCCTTCCACTATTTTATCAGATTGGTGAATGACTCAGAGGAAGAACATACCCCTTCCACTATTTTATCAGATTGGTGAATGACTCAGAGGAGGAACAAACCCCTTCCACTATTTTATCAGACTGGTGAATGACTCAGAGGAGGAACATAGCCCTTCCACTATTTTATCAGATTGGTGAATGACTCAAAGGAGGAACATACCCCTTCCACAATTTTATTAGACCGGTGAATGACTCAGAGGAGGGACACCCCCCCTCTATCTGCCTTAGTACAGTGATACCTCGGTTTGCAAGTAACGCAGTAGACGAGCGTTTCGCAAGACAAGCTATATTTTTTAAAAAATCCTGTCCTGATTTGCGAGCAGCACTCAAGCCGCTGGTGTATGTATTACCGTATGTAGCCAGAGGTCTGGGGGGGGCTGGAGAATTCGGAGGTGCTCGGAGACACACCCAGCTGGGTGGGGCGGTGTAACGTGTGTTGGAGCACCCAAAAGTGTCAACAGTTCCCAAATGTCTCCGAGCTTCTCCGAGCGTCACCAGCGCTCCCCCACCTCTGGCCACATACAGTACTGCATACTCGTTTTGATATACTGTACGAGTGCTTTGGAATACAAGAATGCTTCTGGAACGAATTGTGCTCGTAATTCAAGGTATTACTGCAGACTAGTAAATGACTCAGAAGAGGGACACACCACTTCCACTGTCGTATCAGACTGGTGAATGACTCAGGGGAGGGACACACCACTTCCACTGTCGTATCAGACTGGTGAATGACTCAGAGGAGGAGCATAGTGCTTTAAATATATTGCCAGACTGATGAATGACTTAGAGGAGCATAGTCCTTTGACTATCTTGTCAGACTAGTGAATGACTCAGAGGAGGGGCATAGTCTTTCAACTATCTTGTTAGACTGGTGAATAACTCAGAGGAGGGACACCATCCCTCCACTATCTTGTGAAATTAATTAATGACTCAGAGGAGGGACACACCCCTTTCCACTATCTTACCAGATTGCCAAATAATTTAAAGGAAGTACATGCTCCTTCCACTATCGTATCAGACTGGTCAATGACTCAGAGGAGGTACATTCCCTTGCCACTATGTTATCACGTGTAACAATGAATAAATTTAGAGGCTTGTCTCTAAACATGTATATAATACTGTGACCTAAACCTTGTAGTTGCCTCCCAACCCCTATAGTCAATAAACCAAAAAATAGGTCCCAAACAGATGGGGACCAAAAGAACAGCGGGGCTTATTGGAAAGGCAATGAAAAGGATGTATATATCAAAAGAATTAATTTATTGTGGGTACACAGTAGAAAAACATGAAGAAATGTACAGCAGCTTAACCATGGAGTGGCCTTGCCCTAGTAAAATATGACCAAAATCTGGATTGGTCAGAAACGAAAAACACACAGACATGGGGAACATGTAACAAGACATACAAAAAACAACAGTCCGGACGTCAAAGCTTATTGATGTCTGCGCAAACCAACAATGTGGAGTATGCAGCAATTGCTGAATGAGGTTTTGCTGAAGCAGACATCAATACCCCCGGGGGAGGAGTGGCTCAATTGGTGGGGTAGGGAGGGTGTGGGGGAGGGGGGGGGGAGGGGAGGGGAGGTGGAATGGGAGAGGAAGGGACAAGGGGTGTGGGGGAGAGAGAGGTTGGTGACCGTGGGCAGGGATGCCGGGATGAGTCCTGGGACATCAATTGATGTAAATGACGAAAAAGTGCCGGCCTTCCATATGAAATAGATAGGTTGTAGTGTCCAGGATACAAAGTAGTGTACGGCTAATTGCTGTCATGTACAGTACTTTCCGGAATGTTATGGGTACTCCTACATATAGCCTCCCTGTAGTGGAAACAGGCAATACTGTGCATGAACTGCACTACATATACAGATGGCTGTGTACGTTACCACTCCCGGGTCCCAGCTGGGAATCCTTATGTGATGCCGGATAGCGGTAGCCTCTGTGTATTTTAGCTGCTCCACTGGTCGCTATAAATGGTACCAGACACTGTCCCGGTATGGTTGTTCATATACCCTGGATCAGAAGGTGTAGTTCGTGAGGGTAAATGGATGGCCGTGCAGCTGCATCTATTTCCTTCCCCACGGTTCGTTCACAGCATGGAGCGGAACGTCCTCTCAATCGATGAGCCGGCTAGCCCCAACGGGGGATGACAGCGGGCATGACGTCCGGACGAGATGACGTCAACGCGTTTCACAACATAAACTTGTGTAGCTTCGTCTGGACGTACAGGTGGTGTGTGAGGGCTCCTTCTTATAATACTCCCTCCCTCTAACACGCCCACCCAGCTGGAATCAATGAAGGAGATGTATCAAGTCTGTGTATGTCCAAGCTGTCATTCATTGCATGTTTGTTGTTGCTTGTGGTTTATTTTATGATCGAGTGTCCTTATTTACAGATGGGTATACATTTTACCTGCCCAAATTCTGAAAAATACAGCCCGTCTTCATATACAAAGTATCCCTATCTGCCAAACATATACCTATTACAGATAGTGTGTATAGAGGTAACATATTGAAAAGGCTATTGTTAGTCTATGCAGCACACGATACACAGTACAGGAAACAGATATATACCCAAAAGGCGGACACTCCAAGACATGGAAGTTAATTAAATTAAAATTATAACACAAAGAGAGGTGGATCGGTGAGATACAAGGGACAAAAGGGGGGGGAAAAAAGGGTACAGGGAAGGGAAGAAAGGGGCAGGAGAGGGGGGGAAGAGGAAAGGGAAGGAAAAGCGAACCCTTTAGGTCCCAGAATAAGGAAGTACCTGAGTCGAGAGGATAGATTCAAAGATCAGGCCATTGCTCTATTGAGAAGGTTACCCATTTTTGGGGAGTAGTCTAGGTGGATCAAATGTTGGCGTTTTGTATGCTAGGCCCATCCATGCAGATATTCATACTGCAAGGAAAGGCTGGAGGTTCAGTTCAGTATTCAAGCCCAGGGGAGACAAAGAGGACAGGCGAAAGATCCATCTTTTTTCCTTTTGTTGTAGGATTTGGTCAAAATCCCCTCTTCTGGGGGAAAGATTCAGGGCATAAATTCCTTTTACCTGCATGCCAGACAGTTTGCCCTGGTGGTATTGGGCAAAATGTCTGGCTATAGGTTTTTCCGGATTTTTCTCCAAGATCTCCCTCATATGCTCCCCTAGGCGAATCCTGAACTGCCGTTTTGACTTGCCAATATAAATTTTCCTACAGGGGCATGTCAACATGTATATGACCCTGGTGGTGGCACAATTAATGAGACTTTTTATCTCAAAATTGTTTTTATTTAAAGAATCACTGAAGGTACTTGTCCTGTGCACATAAGGACACACCTGACAGTATCCACAGGGGAACATCCCCTTGCTTCTGGGAAATCGAGAGAGCCACGAATCATTTACCGTTCTCGTATGTTCCGAGTGGATTAAGTAGTCACCTAAATTTCTGGCTCTCCTAGCAACCATTTTGGGATTAGGTCCCACTATCTGGGCTATACCTGGGGTGTTGGTAAGTATACCCCAGTGTTTCTCTAAGATGGTTTTGACTGTGTCCCATTGGGATCCAAAATCTGTGATAATTCTCACCGGTTCTTGGGTCGGGGGTGAGGGAAGGGTGGGTCGTAGGTTTTTAGATTGTCTGCCATCCAGGAGGGAGGGGCGTTCTCTACTTGCTGCCTTGAGTTTTGCCCTCCTAAGCTGTTTATGTGAGTATCCACGCTCCCGAAAACGTTTATAGAGCTCGTCACTTTCCCTCCTATAGTTTTCTTTGTTGGAACAGTTTCGCTTGATACGTAGGAATTGGCCCACGGGGATACTGTCCTTAAGCCATTTTGGGTGGTGACTATCTGCTCTGAGGAGTGTGTTTGCAGAGGTCTCCTTGCGGTAAGTCTGTGTCTCCAACAAGGAGCCCCTCCTGCTGATAAACAGATCTAGGAAGGAAATTTTATCATGGTCCCATGAGTATGTTAGTTTGATATTGCGTTCATTGATATTGAGAAAATCAATGAACTGTACCAAAGTGTCATGGTTGCCCCTCCAAATGACAAACACGTCGTCGATGTACCTGAGCCACGTGTGTACATGGCCCAGGTACATCGGCGAGACGTATACGACCTCCTCCTCCCATAGTCCCAAATGTAGACAGGCATAAGCTGGGGCCCATGGTGCACCCATAGAGGTGCCATTAGTTTGTTGATAGAAGTTGGACAGGAATTGGAAAAAATTGTTTTTGAGTGCAAAAGACAGAAGGTCCACCAAAAACTCGTTTTGTGGGCCGTGACTAGGAAAGTGTCTGTCCAAAAAGGTGTTAACTGCTTTGATTCCCCATTCATGGGGAATCGACGTGTACAAAGATTCGACGTCGATCCCCACTAGGAGTACCTCTCCCTGTACATTGATCTGTGAGATATGTCTCAGAACATCGCCTGTATCCTTCACATAAGATCTCAGATCTGTAACCATCTCCTTTAGTAAGCTATCTAGATATTTTCCCATTCTCTCAAGGGGACCTCTTATTGCTGAGACAATTGGTCTCCCTGGAGGGTTTTCAAGCGATTTGTGTACCTTGGGAATGATATAAAATATTGGTACATTGTATTCCTGGACAGTGAGGTAGTTTAGTTCTCGTTTGCTCAATAGTCCTGCTTCTGCCGCCAATTTCAGTTTGTCATTAAGGTTAGCGACTAGGTTCGGGAAGGGATCACTAGACAGTTTTTTATATGTTTTGACATCGCCAAGCAGGCGGAAAACCTCCTTTTCATAGTTTTTTTCCTCTACGAGTACCACATTCCCCCCTTTGTCACTCCTCTTAATAACCAACTGTGGGGCTTCTGACAGTTCACGAATCGCTTTACGTTCCGCCAGGGACAAATTGTCCTCATTGTTATTTTTAAATTTCCAGTTCACCTTGGATAGATCTGTTTGTATCATATCCAGGAAGAGACTTAGCCACCTGTTTTTATTGAGTGGGGGCATCTTGGTAGATTTAATGTTTAATTCAGCCTGTCTTCTATATGGGTCATGCTCAGCCTCCTCTCGCTCATTTTCCTCCAAGAGGGAGCTGAGGATGGCCAGCATTTCTTCATCCTGGCTTATAGTAGTGTCTTTGGCAGTTATGGGCCCTGAGTTGTTTGTATGGATGAAGCGTAAAAATACCTTCCGTATGAACAGGGTAACATCTTTGAATACCGTGAATTCATCCATTTGACTAGTGGGTGAAAAAGACATCCCTCTTTGTAAGAGGTCAAAGTGTTTTTTGCTTAATTCAAATTTTGACAGATTGATAACTTTCATATCCTCCTCAGCCACCTTATCGGTGGATGACCTATTTATTTTCGCTGGCTCCGAGTTCGTGTTCCTCCTCTGGCTATCTGTCTCTGGGGTTCGGGGGCTCGTTGTTTGTGTTGGTTTGAGTTCACGTCTGGGTGAATGTCCTTGTTTTCGGCCGCCGCCCCCTCTCCCTCTAAAAAAGTCACCGTCTTAGTCAGGTTGTCTTCCTCCGTATCACTTACAGGTTTTTTACCCCTGGAGGATGATCTATTATTTCTTCTCCTGGAACTACTACGACTCCGGCGTGGGGTTAAATCAAAGATGTCTCCCTTTTCCCAATCGCTCAGGTCCCGTCTAAATTTGGATTGTTTAGTTGTTTTTAATGTAGACTGGGTTCTTTCTACCTCTTTCCTCAGGGCCTCATTAAGTTTCTGGAACTCCTCCAGTTCTTTGAAGGGTTCTAGTCCTTGGGAGCTTTCTGCAATTGCTTGAACTAATTCTGCTAGTTGAATTTTCTCCTCTTCGACAATTAATTTCATAACGGATACTCCGTGATCTATGCAGAGTTCCTTCCACTTCTCCAGGAATCTTGGGCTGTGGAGGTGCTCAGCGGGTATCACCTTATCTCTAAGGCCCCTGGGAACTATCCTGTTATTAATATAGGTTTCTAGGAAAGACACGTCCCACTTTCTATTCAGATGTTTGATAAGTAATTTTTTGTGCTCTTTGAACCGAGTTTTTACCTCTTCTTCTTGAGAGGGAGTGGTTACCGTGTCTGTCCTAAAAGCCTGGCTAATATCTAGATCTATATCTTCACCGATCACAAATGCCATACTTCTTTGACTGTGGCAACAGCAAACATGCAGACTATGGACAGCGTGGAACAAATGGGGCAAAAATAGGTGCTGCTGTAGATCTCAAAATGATGCCTCAAGAATGGATCACCAGTAATCCCAGAATCACACGTGTAACAATGAATAAATTTAGAGGCTTGTCTCTAAACATGTATATAATACTGTGACCTAAACCTTGTAGTTGCCTCCCAACCCCTATAGTCAATAAACCAAAAAATAGGTCCCAAACAGATGGGGACCAAAAGAACAGCGGGGCTTATTGGAAAGGCAATGAAAAGGATGTATATATCAAAAGAATTAATTTATTGTGGGTACACAGTAGAAAAACATGAAGAAATGTACAGCAGCTTAACCATGGAGTGGCCTTGCCCTAGTAAAATATGACCAAAATCTGGATTGGTCAGAAACGAAAAACACACAGACATGGGGAACATGTAACAAGACATACAAAAAACAACAGTCCGGACGTCAAAGCTTATTGATGTCTGCGCAAACCAACAATGTGGAGTATGCAGCAATTGCTGAATGAGGTTTTGCTGAAGCAGACATCAATACCCCCGGGGGAGGAGTGGCTCAATTGGTGGGGTAGGGAGGGTGTGGGGGAGGGGGGGGGGGGTGGAATGGGAGAGGAAGGGACAAGGGGTGTGGGGGAGAGAGAGGTTGGTGACCGTGGGCAGGGATGCCGGGATGAGTCCTGGGACATCAATTGATGTAAATGACGAAAAAGTGCCGGCCTTCCATATGAAATAGATAGGTTGTAGTGTCCAGGATACAAAGTAGTGTACGGCTAATTGCTGTCATGTACAGTACTTTCCGGAATGTTATGGGTACTCCTACATATAGCCTCCCTGTAGTGGAAACAGGCAATACTGTGCATGAACTGCACTACATATACAGATGGCTGTGTACGTTACCACTCCCGGGTCCCAGCTGGGAATCCTTATGTGATGCCGGATAGCGGTAGCCTCTGTGTATTTTAGCTGCTCCACTGGTCGCTATAAATGGTACCAGACACTGTCCCGGTATGGTTGTTCATATACCCTGGATCAGAAGGTGTAGTTCGTGAGGGTAAATGGATGGCCGTGCTAGTAGAGAACGCCCCTCCCTCCTGGATGGCAGACAATCTAAAAACCTACGACCCACCCTTCCCTCACCCCCGACCCAAGAACCGGTGAGAATTATCACAGATTTTGGATCCCAATGGGACACAGTCAAAACCATCTTAGAGAAACACTGGGGTATACTTACCAACACCCCAGGTATAGCCCAGATAGTGGGACCTAATCCCAAAATGGTTGCTAGGAGAGCCAGAAATTTAGGTGACTACTTAATCCACTCGGAACATACGAGAACGGTAAATGATTCGTGGCTCTCTCGATTTCCCAGAAGCAAGGGGATGTTCCCCTGTGGACACTGTCAGGTGTGTCCTTATGTGCACAGGACAAGTACCTTCAGTGATTCTTTAAATAAAAACAATTTTGAGATAAAAAGTCTCATTAATTGTGCCACCACCAGGGTCATATACATGTTGACATGCCCCTGTAGGAAAATTTATATTGGCAAGACAAAACGGCAGTTCAGGATTCGCCTAGGGGAGCATATGAGGGAGATCTTGGAGAAAAATCCGGAAAAACCTATAGCCAGACATTTTGCCCAATACCACCAGGGCAAACTGTCTGGCATGCAGGTAAAAGGAATTTATGCCCTGAATCTTTCCCCCAGAAGAGGGGATTTTGACCAAATCCTACAACAAAAGGAAAAAAGATGGATCTTTCGCCTGTCCTCTTTGTCTCCCCTGGGCTTGAATACTGAACTGAACCTCCAGCCTTTCCTTGCAGTATGAATATCTGCATGGATGGGCCTAGCATACAAAACGCCAACATTTGATCCACCTAGACTACTCCCCAAAAATGGGTAACCTTCTCAATAGAGCAATGGCCTGATCTTTGAATCTATCCTCTCGACTCAGGTACTTCCTTATTCTGGGACCTAAAGGGTTCGCTTTTCCTTCCCTTTCCTCTTCCCCCCCTCTCCTGCCCCTTTCTTCCCTTCCCTGTACCCTTTCCCCCCCCCCCCTTTTGTCCCTTGTATCTCACCGATCCACCTCTCTTTGTGTTATAATTTTAATTTAATTAACTTCCATGTCTTGGAGTGTCCGCCTTTTGGGTATATATCTGTTTCCTGTACTGTGTATCGTGTGCTGCATAGACTAACAATAGCCTTTTCAATATGTTACCTCTATACACACTATCTGTAATAGGTATATGTTTGGCAGATAGGGATACTTTGTATATGAAGACGGGCTGTATTTTTCAGAATTTGGGCAGGTAAAATGTATACCCATCTGTAAATAAGGACACTCGATCATAAAATAAACCACAAGCAACAACAAACATGCAATGAATGACAGCTTGGACATACACAGACTTGATACATCTCCTTCATTGATTCCAGCTGGGTGGGCGTGTTAGAGGGAGGGAGTATTATAAGAAGGAGCCCTCACACACCACCTGTACGTCCAGACGAAGCTACACAAGTTTATGTTGTGAAACGCGTTGACGTCATCTCGTCCGGACGTCATGCCCGCTGTCATCCCCCGTTGGGGCTAGCCGGCTCATCGATTGAGAGGACGTTCCGCTCCATGCTGTGAACGAACCGTGGGGAAGGAAATAGATGCAGCTGCACGGCCATCCATTTACCCTCACGAACTACACCTTCTGATCCAGGGTATATGAACAACCATACCGGGACAGTGTCTGGTACCATTTATAGCGACCAGTGGAGCAGCTAAAATACACAGAGGCTACCGCTATCCGGCATCACATAAGGATTCCCAGCTGGGACCCGGGAGTGGTAACGTACACAGCCATCTGTATATGTAGTGCAGTTCATGCACAGTATTGCCTGTTTCCACTACAGGGAGGCTATATGTAGGAGTACCCATAACATTCCGGAAAGTACTGTACATGACAGCAATTAGCCGTACACTACTTTGTATCCTGGACACTACAACCTATCTATTTCATATGGAAGGCCGGCACTTTTTCGTCATTTACATCAATTGATGTCCCAGGACTCATCCCGGCATCCCTGCCCACGGTCACCAACCTCTCTCTCCCCCACACCCCTTGTCCCTTCCTCTCCCATTCCACCTCCCCTCCCCTCCCCCCCCCCTCCCCCACACCCTCCCTACCCCACCAATTGAGCCACTCCTCCCCCGGGGGTATTGATGTCTGCTTCAGCAAAACCTCATTCAGCAATTGCTGCATACTCCACATTGTTGGTTTGCGCAGACATCAATAAGCTTTGACGTCCGGACTGTTGTTTTTTGTATGTCTTGTTACATGTTCCCCATGTCTGTGTGTTTTTCGTTTCTGACCAATCCAGATTTTGGTCATATTTTACTAGGGCAAGGCCACTCCATGGTTAAGCTGCTGTACATTTCTTCATGTTTTTCTACTGTGTACCCACAATAAATTAATTCTTTTGATATATACATCCTTTTCATTGCCTTTCCAATAAGCCCCGCTGTTCTTTTGGTCCCCACTATGTTATCAGACTGGCAAATATGTCAGAGGAGGTACACACATCTTTTACTATCTTAGACTGGTAAATGGCTCAGAGGAGGGACACACCTCCTTAATCTGTCTTAGTAGACTAGTGAATGACTCAGAGGAAGGATATACCCCTTCCACTATCTTGTCAGACTGGTAAATGATGCAAAGAATAAACACACCCCTTCCACATTTTTTTCAGACCAGTCAATGACTCAGAGGAGGGACACAACCCTTCCACTATCTTATCATTCTGGGGAATAACTCATGAGAGGGACATACTCCTTCCACTATCTTATCATATTGGTGAATGACTCAGAGGAGGGACACAACCCTTCCACTATCTTATCAGACTGGGGAATAACTCATGAGAGGGACATACTCCTTCCACTATCTTATCATATTGGTGAATGACTCAGAGGAGGGACGCACCCCTTCCACTATCCTATCAGCCTGGTAAAAGTTCAGTGGAGGGATATACCCCTTCATCTATCTTATCAGACTGGTTAATGACACACCACCTCAATCTGTCGTAGCAGACTGGTGAAGGACTTGGAGAAGAGATACACCCCTCCCTCTCTCTGACAAAAATGTTAAATGATGCAGAGGAGGGACACACTGCCTCTCTCTCAGTACTAGTGAAAGACCCAATGGAGGGACACAACCCTTTGCTGTCTCTTCATTTCCTCTCTTCCTGGCCAGACTTTAACTTATACTGTATATTACCATTTCTAGTGCTGTAGCATGCCTGTACACACTCCCGGTACTAACATTTCGGCATTCTCTGCATGCTAAACTGAGTTGGCAACACAGAATGGACACAACTGAACTTTTTGCATGACCTTATATATTTTTAATCCAGTACTTTTAAAAGTGATGTGGGCACAGTAGACTTTACAGTTAAAAGTATTGCTATATCTTGCTAGGTCTGCCCATTAGTTCACAACTTGAAAAGCTAGCCATAGCAAAAACCATTGCAAGCTTTCAAAGCTTTCTGAGGCTACTTCTTCTTCTTCTTAATCTGGCAGAAGAAGGAACCTTATGAGCTTTGAAAGATTGCAACAATTTTCACTATAGCTAGCTTTTAAAGTTATTATTTTTGTCACTTTGATCTAAAAAAGAGAAGTACTGTATTTTCTGCTGGATATAGGATCCCAATGTGGTTTGAAAATGTATCTCCATTATATTTGATTACAATATTATATATTTATGATAAAATATATTTCATTTCTACAGCTCACTCTGTGCTCCACAGACCATCAGAAAACCAAAGCCAATTGCACCTAATTCCCCGTGAATCCTAATCCCCTAGCATTTCCATGGCAACTTATAAAAGATAAAGTGGGGCTTACACAAGGCCAAGTAGGGTTCAAATGGATAAATTCAAGCCCCCCCAAAAAAACTGGTTCTTATGAAATTATAATATTGATAATATTTGCTTTGCCTGTCCTTTTATTCACTATTTTATTCCAACAATAAATTACAGTCACGTTCAAGAGGAACTCTGCTAAGCAATATTTCCATCCTCACTGGCCATAAAATGCCAGCACAACATGGAAAAATATCATTCACTTTCCCCAAACAGAGACCTGTTTATGTCTCTAATGGTGGCTATAAATGGCCCACCCCATCACTATCACCAATCCAATACCCAAACCGCCAATCCAATACTTCCATACGTTCCCTGGTAGGCTAGAAATTTACATAGGGGGTGCATGTATGACGCTTCAGTTTGGATGAGGAAACAAAGGCAGCAACTCAAATGTGGGATACACACAAATTAGACAGAAAAAAATTAGAGGAGAGCTGTGCCCATAACATTAGGTAAATGAGTGATGAGAATAGTCCATAAATTCAATACTTGAATAGCACCACAGTGACTCCACACATTATGAAAGAGTGCCCGACCACCGTAAAAAAATGCCTGCTTACCAGATAGTAAGCAGAAGAAAGCGATTGGCTGTAACCCAGCCACGGCCTTTCACTTGCAAAGGATGGCTGCTGGACACTCACAGGAAATCAACCTGGTATTGGACCTGATAATCACAACCCCCTAAGTGTCTCCCTGGATTGTGGCCGTACTTCAGATGCACTCCGGGTAGGCTCAGGAAAGAGAGAGACTGACCATAGCGTGATACAGTATAACCATTTATAAAGAAAAAATTTGCATAAATGCCAGCCGGCAAACACAGGAGCCTGTCCTCCTCACAGACAGCGTGGTGACGTCAGTGCGTGCCCTCCCAGACGCGTTTCGTCATAGGTGATGTTTTCAATGGGGATCAAGCAACGCGATGACACATCACCATAAATAGAGCCAGACCTCTTTCTGAGATGTAAGCGTCAGGCCGCATCACCATTTTGGTTATGGGCATCCGATTCCCATTCCAAAGTGGCAAACATAGGTCAGACGGCTCGACGTAAGCATCAAGCCGTAATCACCATTTTGATACTGGGCATCCAATACCAAAACAATACGGCTAGGGAAAGGACTCCCGTATTAAACCCTACTCCCTATCATGTGAACTTATAGGCAATGGATAATAGAGCAGCAGGAAGGAATCTGATCTACTATGCAAAAAACAAATACAATTAGACCATACCAAAAACCTTACCGGAAGAACCCGGCAGTGAAAATTAGGATGGGCATAAAGACAAAACAAAAATTAAAAATTCATAAAATTATTGTAAGCAGCAAAAAGACCTAAGAAGAAGGAAGGATGTATGGAAATTGCCGAATGGATGGCCAAAGTGACCACGCTGTCTGTGAGGAGGACGGGCTCCTGTGTTTGCCGGCCGGCATTTGTTTTTATGCAAATTTTATCCCTGTACATGTAAGTGCAATACTATCTCTTTTTTCCTAATAAGTGGTTATACTGTATCACGCTATGGTCAGTCTCTCTCTTTCCTGATCCTACCCGGAGTGCATCTCAAGTAGGGCCACGATCCAGGGAGACGCTTAGGGGGTTGTCATTATCAGGTCCAATACCAGGTTCATTTCCTGTGAGTGTCCAGCAGCCATCCTTTGCAAGTGAAAGGCCGTGGCTGCGTTACAGCCAATCGCTTTCTTCTGCTTACTATCTGGTAAGCAGGCATTTTTTTACTCTTTCATAATGTGTGGAGTCACTGTGGTGCTATTCAAGAATTGAATTTATGCACTATTCTGAGCACTCATTTACCTAATGTTATAGGCGCAGCTCTCCTCTAATTCACAAATAAAAAACGTACTTAGGGGACATCTACGGACCGTCAGGTTTGTCCTCCACCTTCACACTCTCAGTTCCCCCCACTGTATTCATAGCCTCAGACCTGTCTTCTAACTTCACACTCTAAGGCCTGTCATCTACCGATACACCCTCAGACCTGTCCTCTATCTTCACACCATCGGACCTGTCCTCTACCTTCATACCCTCAGATCTGTCCTCTACCAATACACCCTCAGACTTGTCCCCTACTGCTACACCATCAGACCTATCCTCTACTTTCACACCATTAGACCTGTCCTCTACCTTCACACCGTCAGACATGTCCTCTACCAGTACAACCTCAGACCAGTCCTCTACCAATACACCCTCAGACCTGTCCTTTATCTTCACACCATCAGACCTCTCCTCTACATTCACACCATCAGACCTCTTCTCTATCTTCACACCATCAGACCTGTCCTCTACCATCACACCATCAGACCTGTCCTCTACCTTCACACCGTCAGACATGTCCTCTACCAGTACACCCTCAGACCAGTCCTCTACCAATACACCCTCAGACCTGTCCTTTATCTTCACACCATCAGACCTCTCCTCTACATTCACACCATCAGACCTCTTCTCTATCTTCACACCATCAGACCTGTCCTCTACCATCACACCATCAGACCTGTCCTCTACCTTCACACCGTCAGACATGTCCTCTACCGGTACACTTTTAGACCTGTCCTCTACCAATACACCCTCAGACCTGTCCTCTTACTTCACATCATTATACCTCTCCTCTACCTTCACACCATCAGACCCATTCTCTATCTTCACACCATTAGACATGTTCACTACCTTCACACCATCAGACATGTCCACTACCTTCACACCATCAGACAGCAACAGCAAAATGACATTTTTGAAGGAAAAAATGTCATTCAAAATTGCTTGTGGCTGTAACGTATTGTCAGCTCCCGGCAAATACATAAAAAATCCTTGAAAAAAAACAACGTGGGTCCCACCTCCCCAGTCTATTACCAGGCCCTTAGGGACTGGTATGGATATTAAGGGGAACCCCGTGCCAAAATAAAAAAAGGGCGTGGGGGTCCCCCCCAAAATCCATACCAGGCCCTTCAAGTCTGGTATGGATATTAAAGGGAACCCCGCGCCACAATAAAAAAAAATGGTGTGGGGGTCCCCCAGGCACTATATACTCCGAACTGCAGTATATATAATATATGGACTGCACTATATACTCTGCAGAAAAATTGGGCCTTAGGTGTTGGTGGTGCCAGAACACTAACCCCTCACAGTTACTCTTGTTGGGTGAAGGAATGGGCCCTGCTGTTAAATATTATATAAAAAATTGTAATTACAGTACATGCCCCTTTAAAAGACACAAAGCATATACCCCAACTATTAGAGAACAATCAAACTAAAAGGAGAAACAATACTAATGGCTACAGCGGATGTCTCTTCGCTATACACGATAATTCAACACCTTCAAGCATGCGAGGCGGCAAAATGGGCACTCAGAAAATATACTACACATGCAGTCAAAGAAAATATATCATCAAATGCATAGATTTTTGCTTAAAGAATAACTATTTCTGGTACCAACAGACGTTCTATCATCAGAAAACAGGAGTAGCGATGGGAGCCAAATTCGCACCCAGCATTTATTTATGGCACAATGGGAAGAGGACTCTATAAACATACTCCTATGAAGCTGATGCTATACAAAAGATATATAGATGACATAATTATATGGAAGGGTAGTAAAGAGAAAGTCATTTTCCTTGACGGTCTGAACCAGAATGATAGGAATATTCAATTAACATGGGATATCAGCAAGTCCAACATTCCCTTTCTAGATTTGGAAATAATGCAAGTAGAGATAACAAATTAATAACCAAGACACACTTTAAGAACGTCTATCGAAATAGCTACCTACCCATAGAGAGCTGCCATCACAAAACCTGATTATATAACATCCCCGAAGGACAAATGACAAGATTGAGACGTAATCGTACCAATGCTGGTGATTACATAGAACAGGCAACAAAAGTAGAAGAAAGATTTATCAATAAAGGATACAATAGAAAACGAATTGAAGAAACTACTAAGGAGGTATCAGAAAGAGAGAGATCATTACTAATCAAGGAAAAAGATAAGAATAACCAACAGATAGATAGAGTACCCATTATACTTGACTATAACATTCAATACAATCAAGTAGAACGGATTATACAACGCCATTGGCACATATTACGCGCTGATAAACAACTACACACTATCCTACCAGACCATTCTAAATTCGTATACAAAATGGCTATAATTGTAAAGAGAGTGTAATTGATCCTCCAAAAAAATCTTTCACCTTCTTTACAGGGAAAGGATTTTATCCATGTAAGAGATGCTACGCATGTACCCGTACCAAGCTCCCAAATGAAAGAAGGTCCCATTTTACATCCAACAGTACAGGAATCACATATAACATACATGAATTCATAGGGTGTAATAGAGAGAAGGAGCGGTCTACGTCCTAGAATGTAGCTGTGGTTTACAGTATGTAGGCCGTACAAAAAGACCACTGAAAGTGAGAATTAAAGAACATGTACAAAATATAAGAAAAGTCTGTGATAATTATAATGTGTCAAGACATTTTGCAAAAAGTACACAGGAGAGACCCCACACATCTGAAATTCTGGGGAATGGAACCCGATATAAGACACTGGAGAGGGAGCCACAAAGTTAGAACACTGAGTCATCCAGAGTCTGAATGGATATCTCTTTTGAACACGCTTACGCCACACGGCCTTAATATAGAATTTGACCTTAATTGCTTCATCAGTGACTTCTAATCACATATTTGAAGATAAATTATGCTTCAATATAGAATATAGGAAGACTCGTCTGATCATAACTGCTATATCAGGGATCTCTGACCATACATTTTAGGATTAAAGACTACTTGCACTATTTTTCAGAGTATAATTACTGCAAGGCCTTACCTATTTTTTACATCTGACCCAGGAAAGACAGTATTATGTTGTTTTAATATTCAATCACTCGATCACTATCTGTATTCCTCAGAGGATTAAAGATGATGATGATAATAATAATAATAATAATAATGATTCATATATCTTTTAGTTTTTTTTATTTACATGTATTTTTAGCAGGTAGAATGTGTTTTTAACAGTACTTGAGTAGGGATATATGTACTCCTGCCCTATATAATTGTCTCAAGTTGGATGTCTATTCCGGTATCCACCCCAAACTGGCTCATCCATGTCTTTATGGTCCTTGCTTTGTGCACTGGTGCACAGTCATGTTGGAACAGGAAAGGACCATCCCCAAACTGTTCCCACAAAGTTGGGGGCATGAAATTGTCCAAAATGTCTTGGTGTTCTGATGTCTTATTGCCGCATACACACAATCGGACTTCTCGTCGGAAAAAGATACGATGGCTTTTCCGACGGGATTCCGCTCAAGCTTGCCTTGCATACACACGGTCACACAAAAGTTCGCCGAGCTTTAGATAGAAAGCTATCTAAAGCTTTTTTTAGATAAAAATATATAACCAAATTTTCTACCAAATCTGTTAAAAATGATGATTAATTGGTTAGAGTAGACTACAAATGCTAAAAGGTATAACTGTAATATGTAGAACATCATCATCACTTTCTGAGATTCAAGGGGGTTTTAGTGAGTAAAAGGTCCGGGGGAATCAAGCGGTTAAGATTTCCGGCCCCTTTGTACAGCTAACCCCCCCCCAAACTCTTCTGTCCGCACAGTCATAATTATATGTCTACAGGCCCCCCTATTGTTCAGAATGGAGCTGTTTGCTTTTTTCTGAGTCCCCCCCCCCCCTTACGCTTTGAGCAATTGATCCTTATTAGAGTAGAGAGGTCACTGGACGCTCTTGAGCAATTAGTGACCTTCGTACGGCACGTGGCGGAATTGAGCGCCCTCCACAGGAGAGGGGTCAGTGGGCTGCAGTCCTTCCACGCAGCTTACAGCAAATGAACAAGCCTGTGATGTGAATGCTGCGGTAAACATTGACATCAAACTGAGCAAATTAGCCGCAGACGCGGGAGGGAGGGGGGTGTTTGGCAGGAATACAATAACAGAGCGATGTAGAAAATGGCAAAATAATTGCCTATACATTCCAAGCTGATTTACAATAACATCAAGGAAAAGGGTCAGCAAACCTGCCTGGATTCCGATGTTGAGGAGCAATATGTCCCAGCATGTCCCCGACGCAGCTGGGGCAGCACGCATTGCCTGTACGTGGCCTGTTAAAGCTGAAGTTTAGTCCCTTTTTATATTTTGTCTTCCTTGGTGGTTTCTCTCTCCCCCTCATCATCGTGCTAATGACATCTTTAAATTAAACCTGTTTTCATTACATACCGTATTTTATACCTAGTGATGTCATCATTGGACCTCTGTGCTTCTCTATGTGATGCAGGCAGATCATGACTGGTGGGAGGGGGGCTGGCACAGTGCTGTACATAGCTTCCTGAAAACATCTCAGCACCCTGCCTCAGTATTACTCTCAAGAACCTTCAGCCCTATGTACTTATGTAATTGTCAAATGTACAGTATACTGTAATATTTTATAAAAATGCATTTTAATTTTTTTTCATATTTCTTTTTTATATTTTATTTTTTTTATATATAGTTCTTATCTATAAAGATATATATATATATATATATATATATATATATATATATATATATATAGTTAGTTATCTATTTATTTATATTTTTCTGTATTTCGTTATTATTATTATTTTGTTATTTTTTACAAATATATATACATTTTTTTAAAATACATTTATTGTTTATATTTCTATCTATCTATCTATCTATCTATCTATCTATCTATCTATCTATCTATCTATCTATCTATCTATATCTATCTATCAATGTCTATCTATCAATATCTATCTATATCTATATCTATCTATCGATATAGATATTGATAGATAGATAGATAAATAGATATTGATAGATAGATAGATAAATAGATATTGATAGATAGATATAGAAATAGAGATAGATAGATAGATAAATAGATATTGATAGATAGATATAGAAATAGAGATAGATAGATAGATAGATAGATAGATAGATAGATAGATAGATAGATAGATAGATAGATAGATAGATAGATAGATAGATAGATATTGATATCTATCTATCTATCTATCTATCTATCTATCTATCTATCTATCTATCTATCTATCTATTTTATGTTTAACCGCTTCGCGCAAGTTTGCATCGGGAGCATCCAGCTCCCGTGCTGGGAGCGTGCTCTCAGTGCGGTAAGTCGTTTTACTGTAACAGAGCTGCGTATATGCAGCTGCTCACTGTTATGGCCCACCTGCCGAGTTGCAGCATATATGCGTACGGTCAGCGTCAAGGGGTAATAGATTCTTTATATTATTATTTATACATATTTGTAGATGTTTATTTATTATCTCTTTTTTATTTTTATTTTTTTATATTTATGATTTATATTTTTTTATTATATTTATATATATTTTTTTATATACATTTCACTTTTCAATTACCTATAGTGATAAGAATATTCACATCAAGCTGACCAAGCATCTGTAAAGTAGATGTAATCCTTAAATAAATTAGATTTAGTTTGCTGTGTACACTGCATCATAGACAACTGTCTTTTTTTTTGTGTTTTTAGATTTGATTTTAGGGATTGGGATCAAATATACTATAGGGCTGAAACACACTTTTGTGTTAGGGTGCACATGGGTTGCAGTGCTCCATCACGTAAGGTAATGCACTGCCGTATGTTCTGGTGTGCTGTGTTCTGGATTGGTAATGGTAACCCTTTAAAAATCAATAGGCTGCCCTAACGTAACGCATGGTAATACATGACACAACATCATAGGTGCCAACTGTCCCTGGCTTAATGAGACAGTCAAGTATCTTCGACCTTTGACCTTATATCTTGGACCTCAGCCCCAATAATACTGTGTCCTGGGCCATGTCCTGGGATCACAATGTCACCCTTATGTGAGTTACTGCACATGTGCAGTAACTCAATAAGGCATTCATTGCCTTGACATTGCGACGTGTAAGCTGGTCCCTAGTGGTCCTATACCATTGTTATTCCTCTAAGGGGCTTGTAGAAGTACAGGGCTATTCCGAGCTACTCTCCAACACTGCATGAGCCCAAGCCCATGCAGCCTCACTGTGTGTGTGTATAGGTGGTGCGTCTAAACTGTCTTCTCGGTCCAACACAGAATTGACCTCACTAGTGGTCTGGAGTTGGACAAGACCTTGTATTCTGGTTTTCCAGGTTCACGGCTATAGTCCTGATGATTTCACCATGTGTGTCATGAGGGAAGGGGGCGATTAGGTCACCTGCCATGTGTTCCAGTTACAGGGTCCTAACTAACTGGAGGGTAGACCTCTTTTAACTAGTCATCACCAGCTAGCGACCTGACCATTGTTACACTTGTCCCTTGTATTCAAGATCCTGTATACCACACCAAGGCAGTCTATTATGGGTCTAGCCAGCCATCTGCGGCCTAACTGTGCACTGACCCACTCAAGAATTCAAGTATCTCCTTTGAATAACGTGACTCCAGCTAGAAGTCCATATCTTTATAGATTTTCAGGATACATTTCCATGATACAGCATCAAGTTCAACAGGCAAACATTGTGGTAATAATTGCCATAGTCTTTACCCATTTTCAGTGGTCCTATGTTCCACGATCAGGGGATGAACCCAACTCCAGGGAAAACCCTCCAGAAAAAACCCTCTACCGGGGAAATCCTCATCAAGGGAAGCATCCCTCCTGAGGAAGCCCTCTTTAGGTGAAACCCTTTCCAGGGTAAAGCCTCTCCAGGAGAATTTATTTCCAGAGGGTACCCCCTCCAGGGTGAACCCTCTCCTGAGGTAACCTTCTACAGGGTGAACCTTCCCCAGAGGAAACCTTGTTCAGAGAAAACCCTATCCAGAGGAAACCCTCTTCAGGGAGACCCATTCCAGGGGAAACCCTCTCCAAGGCAAACCCTCTCCAGGGGAAAACCATTTCAGGGGAACCCTCTCCAGAAGAAACCACTTACAGGGAAAGTCCCCTCCAAGGCAAACCTTCTCTAGGGGAAACCCTGTCCAGTAAAATCACCCTCCAGAGAAAATCTCTCCAAAGGAAACCCTCCACAGAGGAAACCCTCTCTAGGGAAATCCCCAAAAGAGGAGACTCATTACAGGAGAAACCCCCTCCAGGAATACTCCCTCCAGAGAAAACCGCCTCCAGGGGAACCCCTTACAGAGGAAACCCATTCTATGTAAAACCTTCTCCAGGGTAATCCACTGTCCAGGGTTAACACTCTACAGAGGAGACCCCCCTACAAGGGAAACCCTTTTTTAGAGGAAATCCTATCCAAGGCAAACCCTCTCCAGGGAAGTTCTTCTGTAGAGGAAACCCTATCCAGGGGAAACCCCCTCCAGAGGAAACCCTGTCCGATAAAAACACCCTCCAGAGGAAACCCAGTCCAGGGAAAACCCCTCTCCAGGGGAAATCATCACCAGATGAAACCCTCTCTAGGGGTAGCCCACAAAGGGAAAACCAAGAACACAGTTCACAGCCCTATTACTCCATGATGCTGCTTGCTCTATTCTCTAACCACGCTAACTAAGTTCCACCCACTATTGGATGGGGTCCTGCCAGATTGGGGTGAGTAGCAACATCACTAATGGAGGTACCAGGGAGATTCTGAACTAAAGACACCTGCAAACTGAGTGGGCGGTACCTACATGATTAGAGATGGAAATTGGGTAGGCCATTCTGGTAAGTGGGCCTGAACAGGAAGACATTTAATGTGGGCAAGGTTAATTGTGTCCCAGGGACCCGTACTAAACCGTGGGTAAATATGCAATGTGTGTTAATGTAGCAGACAAATTGGAATAGTTTTCAGCCACCGTCCTTTTTTTTTTATGGCACCCACACATCCCCCTCCACGTTGTATATCTTCTTTGCCTGTCATGCAGTTTTTTTTATCCATTTCTAAGTAATAAATGCAAACGAGGATAGATTTATGTAATTTGGGTTCTTGTTTTTCATCAATATTGCGGCGATGTTTTGGTGTTTAGCAGTAACGAGGCATTCTACTCACAGTTCAGGATTATTCATAAGAGCCCTCATTTATATGGGAATTCTCAGCAATCCCAGCCTCTCTTTTCTTAAAACCTTCAAATCCTTTTCTGCCTGTCACAATCTGTACATAATCATTTAAAGAAAAAGTTTTGCAAGGAATGCGTCCACTTGGAACCGGCAACTTATTTTTCCGTGAATGCTGGAGAGTCAAAGCTGAACTCAGGGATAGGCAAATGTCGTCTAAATACAAGAGTCTTGTGTATTCCTTCCTTGAATCTTGGTCTGTTTTGTGAATTTCTTCCAAATCTGTGCCGTAATCCAGTGTGTCCATCCACATGACTAAGCTCTGAGGGGGCGGAGCGAAACATGTTGGAGGCGTGGCCTGGCGGGAGCCCAGGGTGAGGTTGTCTCTTCCACTATCAAAGAACCCTGTGGGTGTGCGGGATCGGGGATTCCCTCCTTCCTTCCTCTAATCTGGGTTGAGACTTGGCTTTGTGCGGGAGCTTCCTGTAAAAAAGGCCGCTCACTGCTGCACTCTCTCCTTGTGTCGGGTGACTGGTCTTGTCTCCGCCCCCCTTCTGTATTTTTCTGCAGGGAGCCTGTAGCGGAGAGTGCTGCAGTGCCCCTCCCACAGTGGTGCTCTATGTACAGCTCAGGGATAGTGTCACTGCTACTTTTACGAGGTAACCAAACAACCAACAGAATTTAGGGCAGAGTGGCTACAGTAGGTTTATTAAATTTGAACCCTGGCCACACTTCAAGAATTTTTGTGTAGGGATGTAGTGATTTCCTAAACTATTTTTGCTGTGTATTGTGATCTGTTAGTATAGTGTTAAGGCCCATACACACGATCGGACTTTTTGACAACAAACACGCAAATTACCTGTTTTAAGGCAACATCCGACCTTGTGTACGCTCCATCGGACAAACTTTTTCGGTTTTCATCGGACAAACGTTGGCTGTGCAAACAAACTTTCCTGCAACAAAAGTCCTACGTCGGCTAGATCGATCGTGTGTACCCAAATTCATCGGACTTTAGTCCAAAGTACAAACACGCATGCTCAAAACCAATGTAAAAGATCAGACAACAATACATAAGTTGACCAAAGGGTGGCGGTAAAGAGCTGAAAAACCATGTGATTTGGTAAAAGTTGGCTGAAAAAGTCCTGCCGTGTGTATGCATACCAAGTTCACAGCCAACGCCCTTTGGACAGAAATCAACGGAAAAGTTTGTTTGAAGTCCGATCGTCTGTACGAGGCTTTAGTCAGCTTAGCTGTGCTGGCTGTGCATTCTATGACCCCCTTCACACCAAGGCAGTTTTCAGGCGTAATGGCACTAGAAATAGCGCCTGTGAAGCACCTGAAAACTGCCTCACATTCATTGCAATGGTTGCTTTCACACCCAGGCAGTGCGCTTGTGAGACGTTCGGAAAAGTCCTGCAAGCAGCATCTTTGGAGCGGTTTAGGGGCGCTGTATACAGCGCTCCCAAAATGCATAGCTCATAACTGTCCCTGATTTCGAGGGACTGTCCCTGATTTGGAGCAATGTCCCTCTGTCCCTCATTCCTCCTCATTTGTCCCTCATTTTGGTCTGATTTATATAGATGTATATAAAATGCACTTTTTATCTATCAAAAAGTGTTTCCCAGCGCTAAACCTTTCATCTGATTTCTAAATTGCTGCATTTGTAAATTCCAAAAGCCAATATAAAGGAATAGTAGCGGTAAAAAAAAGCACTTGTGGGTTTAACCAATCTTGTTTTTTGTGCAATTCTCCTTTAAGGGGGCGTGGCAAGGGGGGGTGTCCTATACCTGCATACTTTTTCTGATAGGTGTCCCTCATTCCCATCTCAAAACGTTGGGAGGTATGACAATGCCCCTGCCCATTGCAATGAATGGGCAGCGCTTCCAAAGAGCCTAAAAAAGCTCTCTGGAAATGCCGCATCACTGGAGTTTTTAACCCCTTTTTTGAGGTTAAAAGTTCCCCGCTAGCGGCCGAAAAGCGCTGCTTAAACATCGCTAATGCACCCCTACAACGAGCATTGCTTTAGCGCTAACGCGGTCCACAGCCCCAGTGTAAAAGGGGTCTTAGTGTCCAGTGATTATTCTCAGTCACATGCTGTGTGAAACTTCTCCAGCAGGGTGGGCTAGACATACAACTGCACATTATAGATATTTAATACCTGGCCAATCAGCAGGCCTGGGGAGCTTGCTGTGCATGCTGGGAGAGCTTTTTAACCACTTGCCGCCCGCCCTGCCGTCATTTGCGGCTCTCGTTCTGGGTGGACGTCATATGATGGCCTCCCAGAACGACCGCTCTCGAGCACCCCCGGGGGCGCGCAGAGCGGCGATCGCAGCCGCACTGTGTTGCTAGGACACGGCGCGACCCCGATCTGTGTGAAGTTCCTTGGACACGGCTCTTTAACCATGTGATCGGCTGTGTCCAATTACAGCCGGTCACATGTAAACACAGAGATGCCGGTAATCAGTGCTCCACGCCTCACACTGTCAGAGTGTGAAGAGAGGAGAGCCGATCAGCGGCATCTCCTCACAGGGGACTTCTAGGTATGTAATCAGGGCACTAATAATCACTGCCCTGATTACAATTAAGTGCCCACCAGTGCCAGCAAATGATTCCCCACCACTGCTAGCAATCAGTGCCAACCAGTGCCCACAATTGTCACCAATCTGTGCCCACAAGTGCCATCAATCAGTGCCACAAGTGCCAGCAATCAGTGGCCATTAGTGATGCCAGTCAGTGCTGGCTATCAGTGCTGCCCATCAATGCCCATCACTGCTGCCCACCAATGCTCATCACTGTTGCCCATCAATGCCACCCATCAATGCCCATCAGTGCCCATCAGTGCCACCTATCCATGCTGCTTATCTGTGCCCACCAGTGCCGCCTATCTGTGCCCACCAGTGCCACCTTTCTGTGCCCACCAGTGCCGCCTATCTGTGCCCAGTGCCCACCAGTGCCACCCATCAGTGCTGCCTATCAGTGCTCATCAGTGCCACATATCAGTGCTAGCTATCAGTGCCCATAAGTGCGGCATATTCATGCCTCCTCATCAGTGCCACCTCATCAGTGCCCATAAGTGCCGCCTCATCAACGCACATCAGTGAAGGAGAAAAATTACTTATTTACAAAATTTACTGACAGAACCTAAGAAAAACGTTTTTTTTTCTCAAAATTTTTGGGAAAAAATAAAAACGCAGGAGTGATTAAATACCACCAAAGGAAAGCTCTATTTGTGTGAAGAAAATGAAAAAATGTTTGCATGGTTACAGTGTTGCATGACCGCGCAATTGTCATTCAAAGTGCGACAGCGCTGAAAGCTGAAAAATGGCCTGGGCAGGACTGGGGGTGCAAGTGCCCCGGTATTGAGGTGGTTAAAGAGAAACTGCAGTCTGCTAACATAATTTGTAATAAAAACATCTTTGCTTCCCTCCAACCACTTTGCATATTATTTTATATATACTGCGATTCTGTACTTGAAAAATATGCTGCAGAAATTTCCCTCCACTGAGTCTGGCTGCATCCATTTTTTTTTTTTTTCAAAATTGTTTATTTGTAACAGGGAACCATTTCACCAGGACACATTTGCATATAACAAGATACAGTTACATTTCCAGTCGATACAGCATTGGGTTATATGTACAACTCAAAGTTATGTGCACTAGACAGGAGAGAAGATACAACACGTCTGTAAGTTGTGTGTGGTTGGTAAACGTTTATAGATGTGAAGAATCTATTCATTAAAGACATGTGTCATATATATGATCTGCATTTTGCTTTCTCTATATAGTCGTGTGTCCCGTTATTGGAGTCCAGGTGTTCTTAAGAATTGTACTCCTTGCGTGAATGCTCCCCTGTCGGATTTGTCTTTTCCAGAAAAGAAATAGTAAGTATTCTGAGAAAAAGTAGGAAATTAAGATTAGAGGGAGAGGAATCGGAGTGACAAAACAGAGAAGAAGTGGGGGCAGAGAAAATGTAGGGGGCAAGGGGGGGAGGGTAGGGGAGGACAGGGGGGTGGGAGGGGTGTGGGGGGGGTAAGAGGATCGATGACCCGCAGAGATGGGGGCGAACGTGTCTTAGGTAATTCCTAAGTCTGGTATCAGCCTGCCATCAGGTTTTTCCCCTCTTCCGAGTATTTGAAGATGTTCCAGAGTTGCCAAGTTTTGGTGTATTGTTCCTGTCTATCTTGGCTTGTAAGAATTAGGTCTTCCATCTGGTTTATCTCCTCTACCTTTTGGAGCCAAAAGGCTATAGTTGGTGTTTGCGGGGATTTCCAGAGGGATGGAATGCAAGCCTTCGCTGCGTCCATCAGGTGTCTTATGATAGATTTCTTATATGACCGTGCAGGTATGTCAGTCGCATGTAGAAGACAGAAAGCAGGGTTGTCAGGGATAATGCGATCAGTGAATTTTTGCACTATCTGGCGAACTTCTCTCCAAAAGATCCGGACCTGAGAGCAGGTCCAGAAGATGTGGACGAGCGTGCCCCTTTCTTTCTGACATCTCCAACAGACATCTGTTAAGGAGGGGAAGTATGATTTCAGAAGGGCGGGAGTTCTGTACCAATGTATGAGAATTTTGTAATTGGTTTCTTGAATTTTGGTGCAGATAGAGGATTTGTGGGTAAACATTAATATTTGCTGTTTTTGGTTGGTTGTGAAGTTGCAATTTAGTTCTCTTTCCCATTTGATGAGGCTTTGTATTTGATAGTCTCCCGTTGGAGTGATAAGTAGTTTGTACATGAGTGAGAGTGTGTGTGGGAGGTTCCCTGACTCCGAGCAGAGGGTTTCCACAGTTGTGAGAGTGTGGTTAGCATCCTGAGGAGGTGGAAGGGAGCGTAAAAAGTGGTGTAGTTGCATAGCTCT
This sequence comes from Lithobates septentrionalis, assembly GCA_037952835.1. NCBI lineage: Eukaryota > Metazoa > Chordata > Amphibia > Anura > Ranidae > Lithobates > Lithobates septentrionalis. The sequence continues at coordinate 281,155 of JBBDGP010002821.1, forward strand.
GTAAAAATCAAGTCGGAATTGACCGTCCTGGTCAGTGAGCTCCGAGAGTGTTCTCCACCTCCCCATAATGCTAAAGTGGGAGGCCTGGAAGAGCCCCGCTTCTTTTAGGTTCAAGAAATTCCTGTCTCGTATCCCAGGTTGGAATCTGGGGTTGCCTAAAATGGGTCTGAGCGGGGAGTTGCGCGAGAAGTAATGGGAATTATGTATCAGATGCGAGCAAACTCGAGTTGTATTGCAGATCAGAGGATGACGTGTGACATTCGTTGGGAGGGAAGAGTGGCACCACGGGGCTCTGGAAAGGGGGATCTCAGTCTGGGCTTGCTCGAGTCTGGTCCAAAGTTTAGTGTCAGTGTGACGGCACCAGTCTATGAGCCTACATAGGTGAGATGCTCTGTAGTAGTTTCGAAGATCTGGCATTGCCAGACCCCCGTAGAGTTTAGGTAGTGAGAGGATCCCCCGTTGCAGACGTGGCCTCCTCCCTGCCCATAGGAATTGTATGAAGGTAGTTCTTATCTGATTAAAATAAGCTATCGGGATGCGGATTGGGATGGCCTGTATGATATATAAAAATTTGGGTAGTATCGACATTTTGAGAATGTTGCAGCGGCCAAACCAGGAGTGCAACCCACCGTTCCATTTGTCTAGTAGTTGTTTGACCTTAGTTAAGAGGGGCGGAAAGTTGAGCTTAAACAGTTGGGAGAGCTTTGGGGGTATGAGCGTACCTAGGTATTTTAGGGCCGTGGAGGACCATTTGAAGTGGAAGCTGGATTGAAGGTGTGTGAGTTGTGTTGTAGAGATCCCGATGCCCATTGCCTCAGATTTGCTGAAGTTGATCTTCAGATTAGCTAGTTGGCCGTAGGTGTGGAACTCTTTCATGAGATTAGGGAGTGAAATGATGGGATTTGCAAGAGAGAACAACAAGTCGTCTGCGTAGGCAGAGACTTTAAATTGTTCACTGTTGATTCCTACCCCTGTGATGTCGGGGTTTAGCCTGACGTGGCACAGGAAGGGTTCCAGAGAGAGGGCGAAAAGTAACGGCGAAAGCGGGCAGCCCTGACGTGTCCCATTGGAAATTGGAAAGTTTTTGGATAGTACCCCGTTAGCTCTAACTACCGCTGTTGGGTTCAGGTATGCTGCCGAGATCCAATTTAGCATTGTGTCTCCCAGAACTATGTGTCTCAATGTTGCGAACATAAATTGCCAATTGACTCGGTCGAAGGCCTTTTCGGCATCTGTCCCGAGGAATACGCATGGGGTTTTGGAATTATTTGCAATGTGTATTAGGTTAAGCACTTTAATCGTATTGTCCCTAGCCTCCCTGGTCGGGATAAAACCAACTTGATCTAAATGTATTAATTCGGGAAGATGAGGTTGTAGTCTTGTGGCGATAATTTTGGTGAAAAGTTTTAGGTCCGTGTTTAGAAGGGATATTGGGCGGTAGGATCCGCACAGGCCTGGGTCTTTGCCTTCTTTTGGTATGACTGTAATTTGCGCTTGTAAGGTGGCTCTGTGGAACCCATTTCCTGTGCCAAGAGAGTTACAAAGTTTAACCATGTGCTCACCTAGGGAGGGTAGGAGGGCCTTGTAGTAGGCGGTGGTGAGGCCGTCCGGGCCCGGGGCCTTGCCTGTTTTGGAGCTCCTCAGTGCAAGTTGTAGTTCGGGTAGGGTGATAGGGTCATCTAGAAGTGATTTAACCTCCTCTGGGAGGGATGGCATGAAGGAGGTTTCTAAGTATTCTGATATTTTCTCTGGGGGGGATTGCGTTCCAGTCAGGTTGTAGAGGGATGCATAATAGGAACCGAATTCCTGTGCTATTTGTTGGGGAATGGAGGTTTTCTGACCTGAACTTGACGTGATATGCGGGATATATGTAGCGAGGCGTTGTTCTCGTAGGGACTAGGCGAGCAGGCGAACGCATTTATTGCCTGCCTCATATATTTTCCGCCGGGTGATCTGCAGTGTCGCTTTTGCTTTATAGCGTAAGAGGTCTGTAACCTGCCTGCGAACTAAATCTAGTTCTGAGCCTAGTTGGTTTGTGGGTGACTGTTTATGGCGTGTTTCTAGAGTTCCTAGCGTCTTAAGTAGTGTTTCCAGTTGTGCTGTTCTCTGCCGTTTGATGCGGGCCCCATGTTTGATAAGTATCCCCCTGATAACAGCTTTGTGGGCTTCCCAGACTAAGCCTGTGTCACAGTCAGGTGTATTATTGGAGGCGAAATAGTGGCCTATTTCTTTGGTCACCTCTGCCATGGTTAATGGGTCTTTCAAGAGACTCTCGTTCAGTCTCCATGGTGGTCTTTGAGTTCGCATGGCGTCTGAGAGAGCATAGCGGAGGGTTATGGGGGCATGGTCAGACCATGTGATTGACCCAATGGTGGTCTCCTCGATCGCCTGGAGATGTTTATGAGGTATTAGGAAATAATCAATTCTAGAGTAGGATTGATGTGGCTTGGAGAAGAAGGTGTAGTCCCTCTCTCCTGCATGGAAGAGACGCCAAACATCAGTCAGTTGTAGAGATTGTAATGTCGCGTTAATGCGTTTACGTAGGTCTCGAGGCGTCGAGGATACCCCACTGGAAGTGTCTTCTGACGGTGTGAGTGGGATGTTCAAGTCTCCTCCTATGATCAATTGACCATCAGAGAATTGGTGGAGTAGGTCTAGCTGTCTTTTTAGAAAAGTGTCCTGATGTGTGTTGGGTGCATATAGATTGGCCAGGGTGATTTTAATGTCACCTATCTTACCCCGTAGGAATAGGGATCTCCCCTCCTCGTCAAGCCTGGCCTCAATGTGTGTCCAAGGGACCCTTGCCGAGATCAGAACAGACACCCCCCTAGATTTAGATTCTTTGTATTTTGAGTGATACACTACCGGGTAGTACCTGTTCTGAAGGGTCGGCAAGGACCCCTCTCTGAGGTGTGTTTCCTGTAGTAAAACAATATCAGCGCCTCTGTGGCGCATGTCCTGCAGCATCATCCGTCTTTTCTCGGGTGTGTTTAGGCCCTTTACGTTTAGGGAGACTATATTTAAGGAGTCCATCTCTGCGGGTCGTCTAGTGTGTGGGAAAAAAAAAAAAAAAGGGAAAAACCAGGTATTAGGGGCGGGGGGGGGGAGGAGGGGGGTAGGGGGAGGAGGGGGGTAGGGTAAGAGAGAGGGAGATGAGAAGAGAGAAAGAAAAAAGAAAAAAAAGAACAGGTACTAAGGTGTGTGGTTTAGTAAGAGAGGAGGAAAGATCTAGTGTAGCCCAAACGGCTAATACACTCCACCGACAGGAGGTCGAGAACGGAGCGCGCACCTAGTGGGGACGGTGAGAGGGCAGGGCCAAGTGAAGAGTCCCCGCACCTCGCCGTCCACACCCGACTATCTGTATTTGTCATAAAAGAAGTAATAAACAAGAACCCTAACTGGGGAAGAGGCATACAAGCAATCTACTGTAACACTTGTAAATAGACCAAATAAACCATATGTATAAACAGATAAGGTTAGGCATCAATGAAGGGATCATAGACCCACAAGGGTAATAAATGAACCAGGCAAGCAAATAACATTTCCCCAACCGGGGTCCCGGTGTCCCTAGGCAGCACGCACGGCAGCACCACCAAAGCGTGTGAGCCGCGCGCGCAGCCCCAGGACATCGCATCAGAGCATACTGTTTGGGATAGGGGACACAAAATGAAACTTAACCAGGTGGATTATAGGGTAGGCAACCTCCCAGCAAGAGAAAAGGCCATGTCCATGGGAGCGGTTTAAGGATTTTGAATGGTAGATGGAGATAATAGCGGGCACTTTCGTTTCCCTCCAAGGGATTAATTGAGAGACAGGATTCCATTTAAAAGTAGTGTTCCCATATCTCGTAGATGATCCGATGGCGGGTGTGCTGAGGGGATGGTTACACTTGATCCCGCTCTCACAAGGTCATGTGTTCCTGTGGCCCATAGTACAGGGGGGTTGTAAAAAGGGTTTCGTATGGGGTGACCACTGAGTGCTCCTGTGAAAGGCGTTAGTCCTGATGAGTCCGGGGCTCAGTGGTACCCCTAGGTGCGATGAACAAAGTTCCCCCGGTATGGTTGACCCCCTTAGGGAGCGTGAGTGAGAACGATCATGCGTGGGATGGGATCAGTGCCAGCGGGGTCGGTCGCAGATGTTCCCGAGGGGTCTCTCAGGTGTGTGAGTGGCTCCCTTGAGGGGTGGGGTGGGAGTACTGTGGGGTTTGGCCGTCACCAAGGGCCTGGTGTCTGCTGTCTGGGCCGGTAAGGGACTGTGTCTGGGTAGGGAATGGCGGCCAGAGGCCTACTCACGTATGTCACCACCCGAGGCCGACCTGTTCCTGCGTCTGTTTCTCTGTTGTCTCGGTGGCAGGGGATCGCGCGGTCTCAAGAGTCCTGACCTGCCGGACGTACGAGGGAGGAATTGAAGCCAGTCTGGTACTTGCATCGGTTCTGCTTCCATGAATCTGAAGAGGGCAGGGAGGTCCTCCGGGCGCTGTAGGGAGAAGGAACCCCTTGTTCCACGGAATAGTACCGAGAAGGGATACCCCCATCTGTAGGTGAGTCCTTGCTGTTTTGCCAGGTCTAGAAGTGGGCGTAGGAAGGCTCTGCGTCTAAGGGTCGCTCTGGATAGGTCTGGCAGAATCTTCGCGCGGGAGCTCTCTATCTCCACATCACCATGTTCCCATGCCCGTCGAAGGATAGTTTCCTTTTGTGTGTACCGGTGGAGCCTGCAGATTACGTCCCGTGGTCTTTCCGGGTCATCAGATCTGGGACCCAGGGCTCTATGCACTCTGTCTAGCTCGATTTCCACCTGAGGATCGTCCAATACTGTGCGGAAGATCTCTCGCACCGTCTCCCCCAAGTTCTCTTGGTGTGCCGATTCAGGGATACCCCGAAGCCGCAAGTTGTTGCGACGGCTGCGGTCTTCTACATCTTCCAAATGTAGTTGCAGGGTGATGGCCGCTTCCCTCTGTTGATCCCTGGCCTGCTCCAACGCTGACACTCTCTCCGATAGTAGGGAGGCCGAGGATTCTCCGGTAGATACTCGTTCTGTCAGGTTTGATATTTCACCTCTGACTTCTTGGATATCCCGGCGGTGCGTTTCCTCGAGTTTGAGTATCAAGGCCTCTATATCCGATCTGGTGGGTAGGGCCTGGAGCAGGCTTCTGATGTCGTGGTCGATTAGGACCGGAGCTGGTGGTTGTGGGGAAGACATCACGTCTTGTTGGGGTGCTCCGTGGGAGTCTGTAGGGAGTATCGGTGCAGGCCGTGAGTTGGGAGTCGGATAGGCCTCAGCTTGTCGTGGGGCCCTCTGATGTTCTCCGCGCGGTGAGCCTCGTGGCGCCGTAACTTTAGTCCCGGGATAGGAGCCTTGTATTTGTAGGAAATAGCGGCGTATCTCACCGGGACTTTTGCCAGTGGGTGTCCCTCGGATGGATGCTCTGGTTCTGTGTCGTTTGGCTGATTGCATGCCTCAAGTAGGGTGTTATAAGTCGGGTGTTTCTGGACGAGGACGGGAGCTCAGGGAGAATGCGTCCTCACTCAGCCATGTCCAGGCCACGCCCCTGGCTGCATCCATTTTAACTGTGGGCAGCTGAAGCTGCTGCCTGTTCACTTCCTGGATTTACACAGACACACAGAGGCACACCTCCAGCTCTGCAGCTCTCATTGGCCGCTTATGACTCATCCCCCCCCTCCCTTCCTGGCAAACTCTCAGGAGAGTTAGAGAGAGAGCTGTGCATGATGTCATAAGCCTAGACTAATGACCAGACAAGAAACAGGAAGTGGGCTGTATAAGGGATTTACTGGCAGAAAAAAAAATGTTTTACTATCCAAAAGTTAAAACAACAACAAGGGCAGAAGATTTAATAGATGGAAAGATGAAAAATTTGACTGAAGGTCCGCTTTAAGTATCTGAGTCACTTCCTGCTGTTTCTCTTTCCCTCCTGGGACTTTCCCTGAGAGGATGTCTGTGTGATCCACTTATCTAGGCCTCAGGCCTCAGGGCCTAGAGGTATGAAGTGTTGAGGGATCTCCAGTCATGGGAGGTGTCCCTAAGCTGTTGGCTGAGATGAAGTGCTTCTGGCTGTTGGGGAAGCAACGCTGCGGTTGCCCTACCGTCCACAGGGATGGCGAGTGACTGACTGAGCTGGGAAGCACCACATGGACCTTCCCGCTGCTGTCCTGCCTTGTATCCTAAGACTGAGAATACACAGGAACCTCAGTTGACAAGGAGCCACTTTTATGAGATGTATTCCATCCAGCAGAGTTCTGTGTCAGAAGGATTGATATTAGTGAGAAGACCACGTATGGGACTAGAGACTGTGTATTGGTAATGGAACCCTCAGGTGTCCTGTGTTCCCTCCACCCTCCTTCCCACTCTTCATGCATATGCATTATTAAAATGTCTAAAATGTATTCAAAGTGACTGGCACCACCTGATTAATCCACCACCACCTGGGGAAAAGGGACTTTCACCCTGAGAAGAAATGTGCCTGGGACATTTATCACCAAGTAAGTGGGTCTGGGACATTCACATGTACCGATTGGGCATCAGTAGAGCCAGCTGTGCCAGGACTGGGTACCCATAGCATTACATTTGCAAAATCCACCCCTTGCATTGGGGCACCCCTGCACTGAAAGGGTTAAATGCTCATTATGTTTAGGGGTGCAGATTACAAGCTATATCACTTACCTCATGTGCCTACTCTGCTCCAACTCTATCCAGCACTTACCTACTCTTCCTGAAGCTCCAGTCTGTGGGTGAAGCCTTGTCATCATCATGTACAATACAGGGCTATTAACCTTGTATTGTGCATTGGGGAGGCTGGATTAAGACTGAAGCCGGTCATAGCTTACAGAGTAGGTTGTGGGGGGAGGTTGCAGCAATGGAGGGACCCAGCTGGAATTAAGGTAAGGATGTACTCACTTTCTTTGAACCCCTGGACATACCACACATTTAACTCTTGCAGTGCGGGGAACCCCACTGCGGGGGGTGGATTTTTTTTAAAACTACCCAGATTGGGATTTACATGAATATTTTTGTGTCCGGGGTTCAACTTTAGTAAACCTATTGTAGCCACCCTGCCCTAAATTTTGTTGGCCGGGGTGATAGACAGCTCAAGCTGATTTGTAGTCTTTACTCATTAGATGTTCCGCTAAGCTCAGTGCTGCTGTTGTTCTTGCCTGCTGCCAGTAGGTGTCACTGGTACCTATGGTAATAGAATGAAAGGCCACAGTGGGTTATAAATACTTATGTTCCCTCTGGGTAACCCCTAGGAGGTTTTTTTTGTTCGTGGTGCATGCTGGGGAAGGACATAGACATTTAGACCTGACCTTGTGAGGCTCCTTTTCTTTCCAGGCTTTGGCCTGGGGAGGGTAGATGTTCTCTGTTGATTAGTTAGGCTGGTGACCTAGGAACAGTGGCGGCTGGTGCTAAACTTTTTTGGGGGGAGGGGCAGCAAACAAACCCTCCCCAGGTCCGCACTTAGCCCTCCATGGTCCCCCTCCGCACTCACCTCTCTACAGTCCCCCCCTCACTCAGCCCCTCCACGGCTTCCTCGGCTTCTCCTTTCTGCCGACCCGATCCGCCTCCTGTCCTGATTGGCTGGGAGGAGAAGCCGGAAGACAATAGCGAATATTGATTCGCTAGTGTCATAAGTATGTGGGTTCAGGGTGCAGTGCTCTGCGCCCCGAGCCCAACTTTTTTTTAAGCCAATTAGCGCCTCCCGCTTTAATCATATGGCTTGAAATGGAGAAAAAGAACCTCATACAAACGTATGAATCCAGCACCCCACATGCAAACTGGGGAGGGGGGCGCCCCTGCGCCCCTAATGGACCATCCGCTCCTTGTCTAGGAAGCCTTTGAAGGTGCTTGGTGCAAAGCTTGATGTAACTTTGCCTGTCCAGGGTTGTCCTGTTGCCATATGAGGTCTTAGGTTCAGAAGGAATGGCAGAGGATGGGAGCCTGGAAAGAGGGGATGTGATCCCAGGGATGGAGTACCTGAGGAGACTCTGCCTTTGGAGATGAGGGCAAGGAACTCACGGAGAAGCTGGGAGACTCAATAGGAGGATCACGTAGGCAGTTGCTGCTAAAAAAATTACAAGGATTAGAACAACTGTCCGATTTTTATTGCGGTCTGTGTCCTCATTAAGAAAATTCGCCCCCTCTCTCTATTTGTCCTGTTTATCGTAAATGTAAAAAAAATGTCCAAAATGTGCGTTGTCACCAAAACAAGAAGAAAGGGGAAATCTTCCAATAGGGATGCCATTGATGACAACTAGGGATTCCCTCACTTTGGAGGGATTTCCTCTCACTTCCCCAATGGGATAAAAAAAAGTCTAGATTTTTGTATAACAAATGTTCTACTTTCACAAGTGCATTCTCATAAGACTAGTTAAGATTTTCCTTTTCTGGTAACGAATTATAACAATTATAAATTCATTCATTTCCATTAAATTCAACAAAATTTTTCCATATTTGTCCTTCGATTTTTTTTGCCCGCTCTCAATTGTCGAATCTTCTTCTTTAACTCTTAGATAATAGAATGAATGTTCTGAAAATTTTAAATTGTTTAAGTTGTAACTACAGGTAGAGCCTATAATTGTGACGCGGTAAGAGCTGTACCTTGGGCGTTACATCATTGCGGCTCGGTCATTTAATCGGCTGCAGCCCGCAAGCCTGGAAGGAAGACCGGGTAAAGATGGATTTGCTGTCAGTGGTTTACTACCGCTTTAAGGGTGGTCTGAATTCTCTACCTCCCCATCGAAAAAAAAAATGTCCTTTAAATAAAAGGCAAAAAAGTATACAGTATATATATAGATATACATAAATTTAAAAAAAAAAAATATATATATAAAGTATTTGATCCCCTGCTGATTTTTTACATTTGCCCACTGACAAAGAAATGATCAGTCTATAATTTTATTGGTAGGTTTATTTTAACAGTGAGAGACAGAATAACAACAAAAAATATCCAGAGAAAACACATTTCTGAAGTTACAAATTGATTTGCATTTTAATGAGTGAAATAAGTATTTGATCCCTTATCAATCAGCAAGATTTCTGGCTCCCAGGTGTCCTGTCCACAGAAGCAATCAATGAGATTCCAATCTCTCCACCATGGCCAAGACCAAAGAGCTGTCCAAGGATGTCAAGGACAAGATTGTAGACCTACACATAGCTGGGATGGGCTACAACACCATCGCCAAGCAGCTTGGTGAGAGGGTGACAGCAGTTGGTACGATTATTCGCAAATGGAAGAGACACAAAATAACTGTCAATCTCCCTCGGTCTGGGGCTCCATGCAAGTTCTCACCTTGTGGAGTTTAAATGATCCTGAGAACGGTGAGGAATCAGCCCAGAACCACATGGGAGAATCTTGTCAATGATCTCAAGACCATGATCTCAAGACCATAGTCACCAAGAAAACAATTGGTAACACACTACATCGTGAAGGACTGAAATCAAGATTGAACTCAAGAAAGCCCATGGACAGGCCCATCTAAAGTTTGCTGATGAACATCTGTATTATTCAGAGGAGAACGTGTTGTGGTCAGATGAGACCAAAATCGAGCTCTTTGGCATCAACTCAACTCGCCATGTTTGGAGGAGGAATGCTGCATATGACCCCGAGAACACCATCACCACCGTCAAAAATGGAGATGGAAAAATGTGGGGGTGTTTTTCTACTAAGGGAACAGGACAATTTCACTGCATGAAAGGGACAATGGACGGGGCCATGTATTGTCAAATCTTGGGTGAGAACCTCCTTCCCTCAGCCAGGGCACTGAAAAGGGGTCATGGATGGGTATTTCAGCATGACAATGACCCAAAATACACGGTCAAGGCAATAAAGGAATGGCTCTAGAAGAAGCACATTAAGGTCCTGGAGTGGCCTAGCCATAGAAAATATTTGGAGGGAGCTGAAGGTTCGAGTTACCAAACGTCAGCCTCGAAACCTTAATGACTTGGAGAGGATCTGCAAAGAGGAGTGGGACAAAATTCCTCCTGAGATGTGTGCAAACCTAGTGGGACCAACTACAAGAAACGTCTGACCTCTGTGATTGCCAAGCACTAAGTCATGTTTTGCAAAGAGGTCAAATACTCACTTATTAAAATGAAAATCAATTTATAACTTTTTTGAAATATGTTTAAAATAAACCGACCATTAAAATTAAAGACTGGCCATTTCTGTATAATATTTCTATATAATATTTTTTTTTCCTTGGCTTACTACTACTTACTATTATTTTAAGATATAGATATATAGATATATCTATATGTAGATATATCTATATATATATATATATGTGTATAGCTGACGATATTGTTTTTCAGTCAACACAATGCTAGTTCTACTTCAAAAGGTAGTAAAGCGTTTGCGCGGCATGACACCCATAACGAATACGTGATTTACGAACCTCCAGCTCCATCGTAGAACAGGAAAATCTTATTACTGTCTGCATGAATAATATAAAAGGTTTCCTCAGAATCAAATTTCTTGAAATGGCTGCAGAGGTTGTGTACAATGTGCTGAAGTCATTGGAAAGCTACATAAGGGCAATAAACCGTCATTGATATAATAAAAGAGTTTTATAAGCTCTCAGTGGCAGTGACTCTGCAGCGACGGCGGTAATCTGTATTTTAATTTCACAAGTTCGAAGAAAAAAACTGGGAAAAAAAATGAGACAACAAAGACATAAGGTCAATTTTTACAGCTTAAAGCGGTATTAAACCTAAAAACAAAAATGTAATATATTGCAGATGACCAATTCTTGGATGCGGTGGCTGCATTCTTTTTTATTTCTTTTTTATCTTTTTTTTCCCCTTTATTTTCACCTGGTGATCCAGGCTGGCCTTACACTATAGGAATTGTGTGTAAAGGCTTGCAAGCGCTTTCTTAGAATGTTCTTTCTTGCCATCATTGAGCCTACAAATTTCTTTTCAAAGCATTTAGCCATTTACAGGGTACGTTCATTTTTTCAAGAAGAAATGAATAGGTTGACCCAAATCCAAAAATCCTGGTCATCCCTCCGTACCCCGATGCACATAGTGACCGTGATGACCCATGTCCCAGAATGAATATCTATCAAGGGCAATCGCTCATTGGTCAGCATGCTTCTTTTATCTGGGACACCTTACCGGAAGAAGCTTCAGATGGGCTTCTCATTGGTCAACATGGTCACAAGTGGTCTTATGGGATATCTTACTGGAAGAAGAAGCCTTAGATGAGCTTCTCATTGGTCAGCATGGTTACGAGGTACCTTTTTCTTCTGGGACACCTTACTGGAAGAAGAAGCTTTAGATGGACTTCTCGTTGGTAAGCATGGTTACAAAGTATGTCTTTCCTCTAAAACACCTTAGCAGAAGAAGAAACACTAGATGGGATTCTTATTGGTCAGCAGGATCACAAGGTAATTCTTACTTCTTGAACTCCTTATTGGAAGAAGAAGCCTTAGATTAGCTTCCCAGTGGTAAGCATGGTCACAAAATACAACTTTCTTTTGGGACACCTTACCAGAAGATGAAGCCTGAGATAGGATTCTCATTGGTCAGCAAGGTACTTCTTTCTTCTGGGACACCTGGAAGAAAAAACCTCAGATGGGCTTCTCATTGGTAGGCACGTTCATGTGTCCATGCTGATCATTGTTCAGCATTGTTAAAAAGTACATCTTTCTTTTGGGACACCTTTCCAGAAGAAGAAATACCAGATGGGATTCTCATTGGTCAGCATGATCACAAGGTACTTCTTTCTTCTGGGATACTTGTAAGAAGAAGCCTCAGATGGGCTTCTCATTGGTAAGCATGGTCCCAAAATATGTTGTTCTTCTGGGACACCTTAACGGAAGAAGAAGCCTCAGATGGGCTTCTCATTGGTAGTAGGAACAGTCACATGGCCATGCTGACCTCCTTCAATTGTGACCATTATGAGGAATACTCAAACTGAAGGTTGTGTATTACGTTGTATGGTGTATGGACCACTACACTGGCACCACAGGGCATTGCGGCTGGGTTCTGGAGGGGTGTCCAGGATATCTGGAGCTAATTCATTTCATTTTTCATAAAAAGGTGAACTTACCCTTTAATTACTTGCTGCCCATTAGGGATGGGGTTCACATTAGTCGTCACCATGTCTTTGGGGCTAAGATTTGCAGTCTGTCAGAAAAGCCCTCTTGCAAATATCTCAGCAAACTAAAGTTTAGAGGAATGCCTGTGCACAGAAGCGCCATCCGGAGCTCGCGCGCGCGCAATAGCGCCAAAAGCGCTAACGTGCGTACGCGCATGCGCAATAGCGCCAATAGCGTGACTGTGCGTACGCGCATGTGCAATAGCGCCAATAGCGGCGCCCTGTGACAGCACTTGGCGCCAAAGAGGCTATTTAAGGAGGACTGTTCCACTGCTGCCTTGCTGTCCGGTCTACAGCGTTCCTGAAGACCCCTTGTGCCCTGTTACTTGCATATTGCTACCTGATACCTGTTGGACTGTTCCTGACTACTCTGTTTGCTGCCTGCCCTGATCCCGGCTTTTGGACTTTGACTACTCTCCCGGATTTACCTTCTGTACCTGATCTGCCCGCCTGTGTTTGACCCGGCTTGCCTGTACCCTGCTGTCTACGTCCTGCTGGTGGACTACAAGACACCTCCCTGCTGTCTACATCCTGCTGGTGGACTACAAGACACCTCCCTGCTGTCTACATTCTGCTGGTGGACTACAAGACACCTTCCTGCTGTCTACATCCTGCTGGTGGACTACAAGACACCTCCCTGCTGTCTACATTCTGCTGGTGGACTACAAGACACTCCCTGCTGTCTACATCCTGCTGGTGGACTACAAGACACCTCCCTGCTGTCTACATCCGGCTGCGAGACTACAGGACACCTCCCAGCTGACTACCCGATCCAGCTCTCTGCTCCAGCCTTCCAGTCAGGCACTTGTGCCCCTTCGCACTCCCGAGCCCCTGTCATCACTATCAGGGGTTCCCGAGTCGGAGGTATACGAGAGGCCGTTCCCTGCATTCCGGGCTCCACCTACCAGGTACGTGACACAGTCCCAGCAAATTTGTGTGCAGATTCGTCCTGAGTCATTTTTTTATGCTATAATGCACTGCATGGCTTTTGAACTATGGCCAACAAGCTTAGAAGGGCCAATAAGAGGGGAAACTGTCATAGATAGAGAAAGCTTAAAAACTGCAGGAGATTAATACCAGTTAGGAAACAGCGATTTAATTCTGACTGTTAGCACTTTGGGGTTTTTCATTCCTTTTGTGTATTTTTATTTTTATGTTGATAGGGCCTTTTTTCAGTTTAAGGTACTCAAAGTGGCGCATTCACTTGTTGCCGTCCATTTGTTCTCTAAAATGCTTTTTGATCACAGCAAGCCACTGCATTATTAAAAGGAAAGAAGACTAAATGCAAAAACAATGTTCACCTAGCTGAATGATCAGACAGAGAGTAAATGTAACTTGCAGAATCAATAATGCAAAACAGGTTCAGGATGACAAAAAAAAACCCATACAAACACTGCAGAATAATGAAAGCTGTATATACATGGGCTCTTCACATCCATGTCCCTGGTAACATTTGGCTGCATAGCATAGTCTCTATAACATGGATGCCCAACCGGGGGCCTGTGGAGCGGGTCGGTAAGCCCAGATCGCAGGTTGTTGACCTGCCATCCCAGAGCATCAGTGTTGCAAATGGAGATGGCGGTAGGGAAAGTGAGTGGCTGTGGAGGGAGCAGAGACAAATAAGCTAATGCTTTCTCTAAAGCGTCGACTCCTGTCCAAGGCAGAGTGATACCAAATGGCAAGCAAAAATGGCAGCAAGACTACAGCCAGTGATGCCTGCAGAGTTGCAGAGAGGTGATTCCTGCAGATCAGGAAGTGGAGGATTAAATTAATTGTCAATGTAGACTCACCAACAACTTTATTAGGTGCACCTGTTCAATTGCTTGGTAACACAAACTAATAATCAGACAATCACATGGTGGCAACTCAATGCATTTAGGCATCTAGACGTGGTGAAGATAACAGCTAAAGTTCAACCAGAGCATCAGAATGGTGAAGAAAGGGGATTTAAGTGACTTAGAATGTGGAATGCTTGTTTGTGTCAGACAGGCAGGTCTGAGTATCTCAAAAACTGCTGATCTGCTGGGATTTTCACAAACAACCATCTCCCGGATTTACAGAAAATGGTCCGAAAAGGAGAAAAAAATCCAGTGAGTGGCAGTTACGTGGAGGAAAATGCATTGTTGATGTCAGCGGAGAACAGGCAGACTGCTTCCAGATGATAGAAAGACAACAGTAACTCAAATAACCACTCGTTACATCCAAGGTGTGCAGTATACCATCTCTGAACGCACAACACATCCAACCTTGAAGCAGATGGTCTACAGCAGGAGAAGACCACACCGGGTGCCGCTCCTGTCAGCTAAGAACAGGAAACCGAGTCTACAATTCACACGGGCTCACCAAAATTGGACAAAAGAAGAAGAAAATGTTGCCTAGTCTGAGGAGTCTCAATTTCAGCTGCGACATTCAGATGGTAGGGTCAGGATTTGCAGTTAACATGAAAGCATGGATCCATCCTGCCTTGTATCAACGTTCAGGCTGGTGGTGATGGTGTAATGGTGTTAGGGATATTTTCTTGGCATACTTTGGGCCCCTTAGTAAAAAATGAGCATAGTTTATTTTGCCACAGCCTACCTGAGTATTGCTGACCATGTCCATCCCTTTATGACTACAGTGTCCCCATCTTCTGATGGCTCCTTCCAGCAGGATAATGCACCATGTCACAAAGCTCCAATCATCTCACCACTGGACAATGAGATCACTGTACTCCAATGGCCTCCACAGTCACCACATCTCCACCTTTTGGGATGTGGTGGAACTATAGATTTGCATCATGGATGTGCAGCCTAGAAATCTGCAGCAACTGCCTAATGCTATCATATCAATATGGACCGAAAGAGGAATGTTTCCAACACCTTTCTGAATGTATGCCATGAATAATGAAGGCAGTTCTGAAGGCAAAAAAGGGTCCAAACCAGTTCTAGAAAGGTAGACCTAATAAAGCGCCCAGTGA
This sequence comes from Lithobates septentrionalis, assembly GCA_037952835.1. Lineage (NCBI taxonomy): Eukaryota > Metazoa > Chordata > Amphibia > Anura > Ranidae > Lithobates > Lithobates septentrionalis. The sequence continues at coordinate 296,223 of JBBDGP010002821.1, forward strand.
GTGTATATATTCACAGTTTAGCAATGGGCAGGCGCAGGGCACATAGAATACTATTATATCCTGCGGGTTTGGTGCGTTTTTTGAAAGTGCACCACACCTGCAAGATATAATAGAAGTCTAAGGCAAAGCGCAGCTAACTTGCAGAAAAGCCGCAGTTGCACTGCGCTGCAGCTGCAATGCGGGTAAACCGCAGTACATCAGTGTGAAAGCAGCCTTATATGGGAATCAGGACTGTAAGGGCTCATTTAAATTTTCAGTTTGGGGGGCAGTAAAACCATATAGTTCATTGTGGCACATGATACAATGTACCCCATACCCATTCACGTGGAGGGGGCCAGGATCTGGGGGCCCCCATACAGATACCACTGGCAGGGAAGGGATTACCACTAGGGGGCGATCAAGGTATTAAGTGTGTTCCATGGGTGTGTCCTAACTGTAGGGGGGATGGGCTTACTGGGGAATGACAGAGATCACTGTTCCCGATCACTGGGAGCAGTAGATCTCTGTCATGTCACTAGCAGAACGGGGAATTGCCTTGTTTACAGTTCCCTATTCTGCCTCTCGTCACCGCGATCACGGACCCGGGCTATCCTCCTTGCACAGACCAACGTACAGGAACGTCAGTTCACACAGGAGAGCTGACCTGCCGCTGTATATCTGCGTCAGCTGGTCGGCTAGTGGTTAAGGTGTGCCCCAAGCATGTTATTTAAAGGATTTGTGTATTTTCAGTGTGGCCCTAGAAGCCAGTTGGATAGGTCTTTATTATGGTTTACACCTCAGGAGAACCTTTAAAATCCCAAGGAGCCAGATAGGATTCTTTGGTGTAAAATTTAAGCCACAAAGGGGTTTAAGGATTGCGAGCTTCCAATCATAAAGTCAATAATTCCTTTTAATTGACTGTGTTCACACTTTGCCCGTAGGGTTGGCTGGCTTGGAAGGAGAGGTGGCAGCATGTCTCTGGAAGATCTGTAGGAAGAACTGTAGAGCTTCTCCTTCTCTATTTACAAAGAGCTTCTCTGTCCAGCCCAGTACTGACTATTCCAGCGTTCACTAATTCTCTGCTAACATCTCCAACCTCCTTCCAAC